>JADDOH010014489.1:67125-103114 GCA_016648135.1 Agrypnia vestita | reverse complement strand
TGCCCAACATAACTTGGCGTGCGGCAGGATTCGAACTAAAACCCGCCCCGCCCGCACCCGGCGGCAACCCCTCGCCCTGTAATTCAGTACAATTTTGTATTTGCTCTGGAGCTGTGACATCTTGATTACCAATATACACTGAATTATTATGTCCAAAACAACCAAAACAGTCCGGATACAAGAACAATTGCCAATGAAGTATTAAAGTTTTGCGAAGCTGAAAAAGCAAATAATGGACCGATATTACCGTCTGATAATTTGACAGATAGAGCGGCCGCCGCGAAGCGCGCTGTTACCCGACCAAATTTATATTGACACTGGTCACCGGACATTCAGTACATTCAGTACATGTATTGTGTAATAAATTTACAACCTGGCAACTTCTGTTTCGCGACAGGGGCGACCTCCCTCGCACGCCAAGTTATCGTGGTGGCACTCTGATTCAATATTTTGTATGGTTTCAATAATTTAAAATTGCAGCTAATGTATATACTGTTCTACTCTTTGGATTTTTGTTATAACTTTATTTTATGGCCTCACTCGATTTTCTTAAAAATAAGTATCCTGGCGTAGTTGAGTGCCCTGATGTCAAATCTGAAATCAAAACTTGGCGGTCCTAAGTATTTAAAAAGTTATTACACTTTAAAGTTTGGAGATTTTCCATACGTTTTGACATTTCAATAATTTTATCTATAATGTATATGACGTGAACCGTAGACAATTTTTCACCAAGATATTTTTTTGGTAAAAATCATTAATAATTCTAGCAAGGTACGAACCATAATTAAGAAAAAAATCATGATGCAATAATAAATACGTAGATTTGACAAAAAGTATGTTTTATAAACATTATCATTTTTTATAAAACATATTTTTAAAAATTGATCATTTTATGCCTATTTCCTTATAACTATGAAATAAATTTTCAATATGAATGTATATTTTTGTACCACTGTGCCTCCGTATATTAACCTGCTACGGCACGTCAGGGTTGTCACTCGTTGTGTTTTGGTTTGGTGGCAAAGCGGTCGTGGGAGTGTTCCGCGGGTTTGTGCCCCCGGGTACTCGCCTGCTACGGCCCGTCAGGGTTTTAACTCATTGTCTTATGGTTTGGTGGCAAAGCAGTCGTGGGGGCGTTCCGCGGGTTTGTGCTCCCTCGTACCGTTGTGCCCCTGTATACTGGAAAAAGCCAAAAATTTCCAATTTGTCTAATTCAAAGAAAAAATCTCTGAAAAATTGTCTATGGTTCGCGTCATATATATTATAGATAAAATTATTGAAATGTCAAAACGTATGGAAAATCTCTAAACTTTAAAGTGTAATAACTTTTTAAATACTTACGACCGCCAAATTTCGATTTCAGATTTGACATCAGGGCACTCAACTATGCCAGAATACTTATTTTTAAGAAAATCGAGTGAGACCATAAAATAAAATTTAGCCGGATTTTTTTTGTATATATTATTATGTAAAAGGTACTTCTGTACCGTATATTGAAATAAATAAATATACCTATATGTTTATAACCAATGATGTGCTGCTAAAATGCTATCAACCGGCTCGCACTTTGGTAAACATCAAACCCCAATTTAAATACAATTTTTTTTTTCAAATTAAAAAAAGTTATCACACATTATAAAATTATTTATTTACATTACACAGTTTATACATTACATAAATTCATTCCAATTATTGTTTTGATTTTCATTCAAAACTTTAACAGTGACTGGTCTTATTTGCCTATCATCTGCTGTGTGATGTAACTTCTAAGCCATGACTTGACGATCATTAAGTCTAATATATTGTCATTTGCGGCAACTTTTGATTTACTTCTTCAATTTGATGAAATCTGCAGCTGATAGGTTTCTTCAGCCAGACAGCAAGATTGAAAGCTATGGGCAGTCTATCTTGGTCCCAAAACTCGGCCTATCTTTAAGATTTCAATTTCAAGGTCTTTGGAAAAATTGTAAAGCTTTTTATGGCATTTGTTTAATTGGTGAAAATTTCAATAAATTTTATCAACAAAGATTTTAAAGTGATTAACTTGCTTAATATCTTTAATCGAATCATCCAAAGTAAGATGTATTTGATGATACAATCAATGATATAATGATATAATCGATCATAAAAAGTGCCAGATAGCTAAGTAACCTGGGAAAAAAAATACCTAAAATTAAAATGGTACTTTTATTATTATTTATAATTAGAAATACTATATTTTTAGTAGAAAATATTCTTTACACTTAGGGTGAAATTTCATCAGTTGAGGAGATAAACAACATCAAAGTTTGCATTTTTTTTTCAATGTTTCTGACCTGCAAGGGCAATTTGATAATTCCGTGAGTTTTTGGCCAGCGCCAATGCCGATCTTCCGCAGCGTGGACTGCGTGGATGATCCATTCGCTTTTTGAAGTTACATAAGTTCGGCGACAGAAGTTCAGCGCAGTGTGGAGCTGGCCTTTGAATGAGAGATAAAATTTTTGGCAAAAATACAATTTTATTTTTCAATAGCTCCTTATAGATTAATGCACTTCTTCTAATGTTTTTTCAATTTTTTGATTCCTTCTGAATAATAAAATTTCTCTAACCCATCAAAATAGGCATTGGCTTGAGTGACGATCTCCTGATTGGAGAAAAAAAATTTTTTTTTGTACCTTGAATTTTGAATTAACGGGTTTCCACATAATTTGAATTTCTTTTTCAGGTCCCTTGAATTTACAGTTAACAAGTCTACTATATTGCAGTACTTTAAAATTATTTATTATCGTTTCACTTTTCAGAAAAGCTGTTTACGATGTTATTGTCGTTGGGTGTGGTGCCTCGGGGATCGCAGCACTATCCATGCTCACTGAGAGTGGGCTCAATGTACTTGGGCTTGAAGCTGATTCCAGAATAGGAGGGAGAGTTAATAGTGTAAAGTTTGGAGAAGGATTTATCGACTTGGGAGCAGAGTGGTAAGCTTATGATGTTATAAACATATTTTGAATAACTTGTTTTCTACATTTAGTAAAGTACGGAAGCTTCTTAATAATATTGTTTTATTACCATTTATTTTAACTTAATGCTTACTGTGTCTATTGCATATTAAACATGGTTTTCACAAAAGTGATTGCAATTGCAGACAACTCAATAGAAAATGTAATTTTCTTCCATGAGATTACCAACATAATTCTTGCATTTGCAATGTTATTAATGCTTGTATCTTGAATATTTCTCAATTATTAATTTTATAATATTCTCAGAGTTATTATAATTATATATTATGTAATTAGGCAAGACATGTAGTAATATGTTTACAATTTATGTGTTAAAAACTAGCTAAACATGGCAGCGCTTAACTATTACTTGATTTGAGTATTTAATTTAGGCCCCTAACTTTCTTTCCACTGATCAGATTTAATAGCTTTAAACCTTCTCCGGACAGCGTGGATCATTTTGCAAAAAATATGCATGCGTAAATTGGTTCAATAGATCTTTTAGTATCTATAAACATTGCCTCTTATATATGTAAGTTTTCTTGTAAATTTACTTTACAAATCTTTATCATTTTCAATATTTGGTTAAATACAACATGCCACAAATGTTATCTTACTTATCTATTAAGATAAGATTTAAGTCTCCAAACGATGAACATACACCATATAATAAAATAGAAAATAAATGTCTTCTCCAAGAATTTCATCATATATTAACATCGTTTTGTAATAATATTAAATTGTGTTGTAATAACATTAAAATATTGATGAGTGAATGAAATATCCGAGTATAAACTTTTGCACACACTTTTGGTAATATTATTAATATTATTATTAGCATGTAACCAGAAGAAAACTTTTTTAAACTAGAATTATTAATAGACATATTGCAAGCTAAGTTTATCAAACTGCAAGTTTATACAGTAGAATTCCAATTGATTTTTAATTGGATTTTTTCCGAAAAGATACTCTATTTTAATTTATTACTGTTTGTATGTTAAAAATGGGAGAAAAAAACTATTAAAAAAAAATGCTTTTAATTATTTAAATGAAAAGGCAACACTTTTATATATTAAGCGTACTTAAAAGTTCGGTACATTAGTATAGTTTGTAGATAACGTACTGTAAATGAAAGTCATAGCTTGCTGAACATCTCGGTCAAAGTAAGCTGTTTGACTGTCTATATCCGTTTTCGGGCAGCCAAGTCGCGCATCCGCTTGACAGTAAGAAGTTGCATGTGGTAACACTCGGGCTGACGCTCCATCCACTCCATCCACTCCATCCACTTCATCGCCAGCTTCGACATTAAGGTCATCTTCTTCCTTGATACTTTCTTCTCTCGCTTTCGAGAAGTTCATCATCATTTAGAATTTGAAACCCAGGGTCTGACGAATCACACACCATTCAATCTTCTGTACTTCAGCACTAACTTCTGAACATCCAGGAATTTTCAAAATAATGTTTGTCCTGTCTCTTCCCTTTCCTTTTCTTGAGCTTCTTTTTCTTTTTCCTTTTCCTTCCCTTCTTCAGTTGACATGCCTTTCAACTTGTTTCAGTCTTAATGTGACTGCCTCAACCATGCTCCGAGCTTCCGCCACCATGTAAGCGCAATCTTTCAAATTTATTTTTTTATGGTTAGCCAGCACACCTTCTTCGTCTTCGCCCTCTACCAAAAGTTTCCTTAAAAGTTGCCTTCTGTAATGGAGTTTCATGGTTTTGTTGGGAAGGTTTGTGGTGCGCTGGAATGAAAGAGCGATCTGTTGTTACTATTTATTTCTTCTCGGAGATAGGCCCCGGAAGCTGTTGAAATGTACAAGTAAGAAATGTAAATGATGAACAAAGGAATAGATGTTTTAACGCGACACAGGCCTGCTCGATGTTACGGCAGAAGCCTGACTGTCCCATGTCGCCATGTCCCTAGCTGGACCCCTTTGTTTGTATCGTGGAGATTTTTATTGTGTTAATATAAACAAAACTCTGAGTCGAGCGATAAGTTCGTGGCACAGGATTGGACAGGTACAGTTAGAGTTTCGATAACAGACTGGTCCATTGGTTGCAACAAGCTTGTGACGTTTGGCGGTAAAAAGATTGTTTTAAACTGGCCATTCCCTCTTTCCAACAATTCTTCGGTGGGATGAGTTGGTGCATTATCAACAATCAAAAGCATTTTACTGCCTTCTTTTCCAAGAGATTTTTGGTACTTTTTCAGGGATGAAAAATTCGTCATACCTCTCGGTAAACGATGCTGAAGTTATCCAAGCCTTGGGTTGGTTTTTATAAAAAAAGGGAAGTTTTTTCACATTTTTAAATGCTCTTGGGCTTTTTGACTTCCCTATCAGCAGAAGAGGTATATTATGGCTACCCTATGGTAGAATACACATTGTTAAGCACTGTAACACGGTCTTTACTAACTTTATGTCCTGGAGCACTGCACTCCCTTTTAGACGCTAAAGTGGTTTTAGGCAGAGCTTTCCAAACAAGACCGGTTTCATCGACGTTGTACAAAAACTCAGGATCATAGGAGTCTGCTGATAACTTCTCGCCACTTAAATCTAATTCACAGACACCGTGCCTGGACTTAAAATTTCTTAGCCAGCTATTATTTGCTTTAAAGGTTGAACAACCAAACTTCTGAGCTAAGATCTTAGCTTTTTCACAAAGAATTGGACCTGAGATTGGGTTTTCCATAGATGTTCTGCAAAAACTACTTGAAAACGGCATCTTCTAAATGTTTGTTTGTTGCTGCCTTTATTGATTTTCTTGAAGAACATCCATCTTCATTTTCAAGCACTGAAACGAAGTTTGAAAGTATAGGTTTGCTCCTTTTAATGTCTGAAATCGTTGAGTGTCCAACACAGTTCATCTCAGCCAACTGTTCGCCCATAACTCCTTTACCTGATTGCTCTCTAATTTTTAGTTTATCCACTAACGATAACACGCTCGCAAACAAAACAATGCACCGATGCGAAAGAGTACCGTCAGAGTAGCAGGTCAACCACAAACTGACTGACGCAATGAAAACGAACAGATGACAGCTAATAGTAGAAGTGCACTATGAGACGATGACTCATCATCCCAATAACGTTCATGCTGCGTCTACACTAGCTTTGCGGGGATAGGACAATAGCGTGCATAGACAGAATTATTATTTTATTTTATTTCACAGTACGTTTCCATCTTAATCTTTTTTTCTGAAATTCTGAAAGTGATTCGGATAATTAGAGTTCTACTGTACTTTAATGAAATCTAATAAGGAAAGAACAGATAAAAACCAAAACCCTTGTGTCTTTCAATTTATGAATATAATAATACAATGGAAATTTTGCCTCTCTCGTTTTAGTAAAACTTCCATAGTACTGAAGATCAATTTTCTAGAATGACAAATGTTAAAATTTAGTTTTCTGGAAATCAACCTAGTCACTGAAATAAGATTACTTAAATAGTATCACATTTTCTGTAGAAAATAAATGCTATAGTGAATTTATTACTGCTTATACAGAATGTTTGATTCATAAAAACATTAATATTCTGAAAATTTATAATGTGCTGTGGATGCAATAGTTGTTTTTTATTTACATATAACTATTTATATTTTGAATTCAAAAGTGTCCCTATGAACAGTAAAGATAAACTTATTTACTTTTACATATTATTTTAATGTGTCACCAGCCCATCTATTGTCTATAAAAATAATCTAATAATATAATTATGCCTTTCCTTTGCGTATTTTTTATCACTGTACTATCTGTATCAGTTGCGTTTCTTTTCATATTATTTTCAAGGTGCCATGGAGAAGAAAACAATATCGTATTTTCATTGGTTCGTGACATGAATTTGGTAAAAGAGCCTCGGGGGGGTTATGATATGACTTTAATTGATTCCACTGGCACCTTTTTGCCGTCAGAAATGTGTTCAAAATTTGGTGGCATTTGGATAGAAGTTGCCAAATCCATTGGTGAAAAAATGGTTAACTCCAGCGAGTCTCTTGGAAGGCATTTTACCGACGAGTAAGTATAACTTTCAAATAATCTAATTAAAAATTTGCTTTCAGTAGGTACAGTAGTAGTACAGAGTAGGTATTTCATTGCTTCAGTATTGAATACAGAATTCATAACAGAAATTAAAAATCTTTGAAAATCTGATTTGATACTCGAGTGCAATCTAGAACTGATATGCGTTTATTGTTATTTGCTGTGTTATTGCAAATGCTAGTACTTATAAGGAATATCAGTGGCATTTTTTTTTAAGTTTAACAATATTTTTATATTGATATTCTGAGAACTCAATTACTGGATTTTGTCCACAGAAACCTGTCCCTCTATCTTATCCCTCTGTGGACAAAATCCATTAATTGTATAAAGTCTATTCTGGTCTATAAAAGGAATAAAAAAATTGAAAATATTCATGTATATCTATACCAATATATAAAGAGATAAAGTTTGTAAGTTTGGACGTAGGAGGTAATCACCGAAATTACTCAATCGATTTCAAAAATTCTTTGACCAATATTTAGAATGGACTTTCAGGGTCTGATGAATACTTATAGACATTGATGTACAAGATACCCTATACAAAGTATCTGGAATACAAAATGCAAGATACTTTAAAATCAAGTATGTATTTCAAATACCAGATACAAATAACTTTCTGGAATGGTACTGAAATACTAGATACAAAATACGTATGTAATTAATGTTAAACATGTTAAATTTAGTTATGATTATTTTATATTCAACTTTTGAAAATATGATTTCAACTTATTAATTTAATATTAGGAATATACATATCCCACTACAAGAATACGGAAGACAGATTCCAAAATTTACTACTTCTGGGTACCCACTTGCGTCCCATATCCAGTCGACCCCCTTCTCACTTAGCGTTTGTATAACAAAGACTCATTTAGCGCTCCAGCGTCAACCAGTGTAACTAAAAAAGAAACTTAATGATAACTTGGTAATGATGCCACTATATTTTAAAAATATAGAGGTAGCATTACCAGCTGCGAAAATCTATGTATATCCCTTTCAGCCCGGATCGATTTACGAATATACGATTCATTTAAAAATATTTCACGCTAACTAAACCGTTTTTCGGATTCAAACCGGCCTGCAATGAGCGTTGTACTACGCGTATACACACGATCATTGCAGGTCAGGTTGGCACGTGAACGCACGATTGTATCGATCCGGGCTGAAAGCGATATGAGAAATCTATGTTTATGAGAAAAGACTACAGATGTCTCTAGCATAGTCCATTCAAATAAACTAAAGATTCTCAGATTTTAATAGATCGTTCTAAATTTAATAATATGTGGATTACGATGGAATTGGTGTATGTTGCATTGTGTTGAGTGATTATTTAAGCCAGCTCATACAAGTTGTAATCCCTGGGCCATTGTATAAAAAGACTTCCACACATGTTTCTCATATTCACAGCTTCGTCTTTGTGAGACTTCTATAATTTATCTTAATTATAAAAGAGTCAGTTGTACCTATAAAAAGATCTCGTTATAGTGATTATTACTATAGGAATTAATCAAAACATTCATTTAAGGAGTTGCTAAATATAATATGATATAATACATTAAATGGAGTTGCTAATTATAATATAATAAATATAAAAAATAATAAAATGCGTCTCTTGTGTACTCACAGTGTGATGTGTACTTTATTTATGTGTGCGTTCTCTGAGAGATTTCTTAACATGAAAGGTACAGCGTATACATTTGCCAACAACGCATTTGCATTTTATATCTTATCCATACATTTATTGTTACTATGGAATTCTCTCAAGTATTAAGTACAGCGTATATATTTGCCAACAACGTATTTGCATTTTATATGTTATCCATACATTTTTTTTTACTGGAAGTCTCTCATGGAAGTCTCTCAAGTATTAAGTATGTCACTAACTTTTATCATGCCGTTTCTCCGCAGGGTTAGGCAGTGAGGATATAACACTCTTTTGCACTGGCACACCACTCTTCCCTCGTCCACTTTCATACATCTTATCATGCAAGCTTTTTGATGGTTGTGGTGTTGAGCACCATTTATCCTCTGCAAGAGTTTCCCGCAGTCTCCTTTCCTTGCTTGTATATATGTATAAGTATATGAAATTTTCTAGTACATATGAATAAATATTGTAAAAAATAGTTCACTATTGCAAATACAATTTATTAAATATTGATTAATTGTTGAAAATTTGTGTATGCAGTTCCAGAAAATTTGAAACAGAATTCTTGGTGATTTTGGTTATTATGTTTGCCCGTCTTGACTTGTTTCCAGATACTGGGGATTAATGAGAACTAAATATTCTGATGTCGATGTTGTGCTTGCTTCAGAAATGATAGAATGGTTTCAGAAGTATGAAAATTCGATTGACGCATGCGACACATGGTTTGACGCTTCGGGAAAGGGACATTTGGAATATTGGGAGTGTGATGGAAATTCTCAACTTCATTGGAATGGACAAGGATATAAAAAAATACTGGATGTTTTGTTGGTAAGAGGAACTTTTGTTTAATAATTTAATTTTGTTTGATATGAGTACCTATGTTTACAATGTTTACAGTGCTTACATGTACCTTTAGTAATTACGCTTACCTATGGTAACTATGCCTGCTTAAGGTAATTTGGTTCTAGGTGGATCATATATATAACATATATATGTATTGCAATAGGGTAATTTCACATTTTACAGATATCTATGAAAATATATGAAATAGATTTAGAAAAATAAATTATATTTTGTAACTCAGTATGGATGGTGTGGGATAATGTTTTCATTCATAATTTTTATAATAAAAATCTTAAAAAATACGATTCCATTAAAACGCGATGTGATTGGTCGTGATATTCTTTAGTAAGAATTATAGATTATAGATATTTATATAGAGATTATAGATTATAGAATTATATTTTTCATAAACGTATTTTCTAAATCAAAATTAGAATTTTTCTATTAAGGGGGGTAAGGCTAATTCGGTGAAAAAAGGCATGTTGTCAAGATTTTTTTTTGGTGATACAGGTAATAATACATTATTTAAACATTATTTTCAAAAATTTTCATTGCAAAATATTTATATTTAAGCGAGTGGCAGTGAATCTCCGGAGGCGCCTCGAAAAAAAGTCGTTTTGCTGTGTACATCATAAATCAATCATAACCATGCAACCACGCAACATAATCATCTGAAACAAAAAAATAAAATGCACTTGTTAAAGGAGATGTTTTTCAAGGTAACCCCGTGAAGATTTTTTTTTTCTTCAATTTTTGATAGCACTTGGAAGCCAAAACACCGATTTTCGCTAAAAAAATTGACCAATTTATTACCATAACATTAATAATTTTTTTAAAAAAAAAAAAATCTCCCGGGGTTACCTCATGAATTATGTGTAGAAGTACTGTACAAAATTTCAAAACAATCCAGTAGATTTTGAGTTATAGAGTACACGGACTTCAAAAATGACAAGTTTCAGAAAAACGCTTTAAAGTTTTGCACACTATAAAATTTAAAATGAAACTTGACAATTATTTTTTACTTATTTTTACTTTATACACATAGTCATCAATACAGCAAAGACCTTTCATCAAGAAGATCTAGAGCATTTTTTTGTCTTTGTCCATGCAAAACTCTTCCAATACAATAGCGCGTCCGGTAATTATCAGTTAAATGCGTCCCTCAGGTATAGGGACCTATACCTCTGCCTATACCTCTATACTCTATACCTCTGCCCGAGCAGGTATAGAAAATCAGTCTGAGCATCGCTCAAATGTTCATAACTTGGTCAATTTTGCTCCGATTGACTTGAAATTTTGAAACAATATTCTTGCGATGTTATACATTCATTTAAAAAATTAAAAGTCAAATGCAATAAAACATATTAAATACCGTAGGTACTCCCCCTTAAAAAAATGTGAAATTACCCTATTTTGATTGATTTTCAATTGTTACATTTGTATTATATGTAGTATACCTTTTGTATTCTTTGTAAATTTGTAACATTCCTTAAAAAATACATGTTTTCTTTTATTATCTAATTATATATTTTTTGTCAAAGCAAGTCATCATAATGTTCGTATATTTTTATGTGGTGCGTACGTGGAATATATATATTTATATATCAATATTCTTACTATCACAATTTTACTTAACACAAAGTTTTAATCCATTATACTTGTACATAATAATACACTTAGATGTGCTATGACTTATTTGGTGAGAAACGAATCCCCATGTACTTAATAATTTAAACTAAGTGTGTATTTTGAGTGAATAATTTTATCTTTTGTGTAGTGATGGTCAAACTGAAACTTTAACCGGTTATTTTAGACTTATTTAATAGTTATTTTAGATTTATATCTGATTGTATTGGTAATTGATAACTGAAATATAACTGTTGTCTAGTATCTATGGTTGCCTTTCGAATTGCGAAAAATAGTTACCAAGCATCGGTACAATCAGATATAATTCTCAAATAGGTTATTGTGTAACCGGTTACAATATCATCACTACTATTGTGCGACTTTTGATACAATACATGTCATCTCTCTTTTGACTTCTAGTATTTGTTGTGGAATTCAAAAATTCATTTAGTTTTGATCTTTTAATGATGCCTAAATGAAAAAAAGGTTAATTTTTTCTTCTTCAGAAAAAGTATCCTGATCCTGAGAAAGCTCTTCCTGTTGAAATATTTCTCAACAAAGTGGTGAATAGAATATTATGGAATTGTGATTATAATCCAAATGTTGAGATTATTTGTAATGATGGGACGAGTTACCAGGCCAAATTTGTCATTGCAACTGTTTCTATCGGAGTCCTACAACAAAAGTAAGCTTTGTCTATGACTTTATTTTCATTATTAATATGTCATTCTTTAACCAATTTTAATAATTTTCAATAAATATTAATTAAATATTAAAAAAAAAAAAGAAAAATATCGATTATTTTATTTGTATATATCTACTTTTATATTATTATTTCACCTACATGTTTCGGAAATACCTTTCCATTGTCAGGGTGTTATATGTATGTCGAAATATCAAATACCTTTCCATTGTCGGGGTGTTATATGTATGTCAAAATATCAAAATGAATAATGTCTTGTTTTTTGTTTTTCTAAATTATTTGAAAATTTATTTAAAAAAATATTATTACTGAAGTTCTTGATTACTTGCAATTATTGGAAAAAATTTTAGAATTGGGCTAGTAGTCAAATTCAATTGGTTATTAATAATATTTTATTCACTATTACATGCTTTACTAATTTCTAATAATTCTAAACTAGCTGGGCCCGCGCGGCTTCGCACACGTAGATTTTACACACTGTTTCTCCTTCCAGAACTTTCAAGAAATTCGCGAATGTATAGGAACCTTCTAGACACACCGATACATTCCGCCACTCAGTTTAGAACATTATAGAACTATCGGGAATTTTCTAGAACCTTATCCTTCCAGAACTTTCCAGAACAGGTTTTTCCGAAACCTTCTAGACTCACTGACACAGTCGGAGCGCCTATTTTGAAACAATCTGAAGCATTTGCGGCCTTCCCATAACAAAACAATGTGCTAGAAAGCACATTTTCATTACCCACTTACCAAAATATAATATATCTACCAAAAAATATTACTTGCATTTTATACAAATAATAATATAGGGAAACTACTCATAAATGCAAAAGATAAAGATGATATAATTAACAATTCAGCTGTTTATAAACTGTTGTGTAAATGTTATACATCGTTTTATTTTGGAAAAACCGGTCGAAATTTCAATGTAAGAAGTTAAAGAATATTTAAGATGTCTGAATAATCATGGTTTTTCAGAATTTTCAAATCATTTATTAGAAAATGTTCACAGTTTTGATAAAAATTTAGGACTTTCTATTTTACACATAAATAATTTTGGTCTGAAATTGAATAATTTAGAATCATCAGAAATTAGTAAAGCATGTAATAGTAAATAAAATATTATTAATAATCAATTACATTTGACTACTAGCCCAATTCTAAAAAAATTTCCAATAATTGTGAGTAATCAAGAACTTCAGTAATAATATTTTTTTAAATAAATTTTCAAATAATTTAGATAAAGAAAAAACAAAAGACATTATTCATTTTGATATTTTGACATACATATAACACACCCTGACGATGGAAAGGTATTTCCGAAAAATGTAGGTGAAATACTAATATAAAAGTAGATAAATGTATACAAATAAAAAAATCATTATTTTTTAAAATGTCAATCTACAATGTTGCTTAATCAATTGAAAAAATGAATATTTTTTATTTATTAAATGAATAACACCACATCATAATGTATAATAAGTCTTCTACTTTAAGTTTTCTGGGATATTCTGTCATGTTTCTTTTTTTAAAACCTTTTTAATGCCAGGGAAAATAAATCCATGAACTAAATGGAATAAAAATGTTCATATTTAAAATAAATGTTCTTAGGCTTTCACGGACATTCAAAATCTTCTAGTTTGAGTTTACTGGGAAGTTTGTCCATGTTTCTACGACCTTTCTTGCCGATGTTTTGGATCCCATTGCAGGGCCCATCATCAAATCTGAGGATGGTTATGAGTGTTGATGATATGAATAAGTATTGGCTTGCAATACCTTATCGAAAGCGGAGTGTATCGTTGCTAGTATTATGCTAAGTACTGTTTGGTAACACTGTGTCAAAAGTACACTCAAATACACTTTAAAAAGATTTGATCAAGGAGAATTTACATAGATCAATTTTGTGAGGTTCGGGAAGGTGGGATTGGGAAATTCAAAAGTAGAACTTCAACAATAAAAAAAGCGCAAGACAGAGCGAAGACTACATATGGACTCAACTTCGGGGTAATATAGGTTCCTAAGAGAACTGGTATCTGACATTGTCTTGTAATCAAATACACTTTAGTGGGTCTTCTTCGTTGAGCTTATGGTGCTCTGGGAGATAAACATCCCAAAAGACCAGTTGTAGTTGAATAAACACTTGGATATATTGGAAGAGATCTCCAAAAATTATCCCGCATTTACACATTTGCACGAATCACGCGATGAAACCCGAGTCGAATGTGTAAACAGTAGTCTTGCCAATTGTCGCATATCGCGCCTCATCACTTGCGTAATTGTTGTTTTTTAAGAGCGAGTTCAAAGGAACAAGTGATGAGACGAACGGGATGCTTACGCATTCCCACAAACGCTCAATTAGAGGATAACAATTAGAATGCTGGACTACTTACAGTAGGCATCTAGAAACAACAGAAATGTGCATGCTGATACGATCATGTAGAATAATCCTAAGAAACAAAATAAAAAGGTCAGGCAGTGTAAGCCTGGGCGTCTTAGACACCAGTAGCAATAAGGAAAGGCAGTTGAGATGGTATGACCACATTGGATGCAGAGCACCCGATCACTTTTTTAAACAGGCAATCTCCATGGATCTTCACCAAATTACATCCAGAGGAAGACCAAAATATTCATGGGTGGTGCAGAGGGATGGCCATATGCACCCATGCAGGACAGAAGAACGTATAACCTAAGGACGAGGAGAGGGACCCCAGCAGTCGACGAAGACAGTGAGTTGGGATGAAGCCAGGGAGAAGATGAAGAACGAGTGCACTTTGACATTTTTAAAGCTTTATCGATCGGAAGCAATGATTTGCAACCCACTGCATAAATTCCATAAAAACAAATAAATTCTTATGAAATTTCTATTAGAATTAATAAAATTCTATAAAAAAAATTAAAAATACATGATGCTTGGACCCGATTATGAAGTTATGGAAAATTTTTGATGCCAGTATACAAATCTGAAATTATTAATACTTTTGCGGCGTCTTTTGTTCTACATTTATTTTATGAATATTTTTTTATATAGTTATACAAACTCAGCAAACATAGCGCTGGGTTTGTATAACTATCTAAAATGGATGCTGCCACAATTTCGATATCTTCCATTGCTGCCAGTTGAAGTACAACTCAACATTACATATGGTGTAAAGGATTCTTAAACCAGCCAAGATGGGTCGTAAGCCCTGTGTCTTGCATCTATTGCTCGGAGCAGCGGGTCCAAATTTGGAGACTTTCTGGTCCCAATCTGGTTAGACCGTGGATGCTCCATAAAAAAAATTATTTCCAAAAATATTTAATGTGTACCTACATCAAACGGTTTGTTGTATGAAACATACAATTTTATATTTTTTTATTTGTTCCAGGCATTCTACTATGTTTGTACCAAAGTTGCCTGAGAGCAAAATTAACACAATTGAGGGATTAACTCTCGGAACAGTGAACAAAATTTTTATGCTCTACGACAAGCCATGGTGGAATGGTGCTTTTAAATGGGCTGGCTTTGTGTGGAAGGAGGCAGATAAGGATTATTTTGTTAAGGAAGATAAATGGTTGCTGGAAGTATTTGGCATTAATACAAGCGATCATAATCCAAACTTATTGTGTGGATGGCTGTCTGGCGCAGCATCTCGATATATGGAAAGTCTCCCTATTGAGAGGGTTAACGACGGCATTCATCGACTTTTGCGTTACTTCCTTGGAAAACAATTTGATGTACCACTTCCTGTAGACATTATTCGGTTTGTTTAATTTATCCTATCCAAAAAAAATTTTGTTCACATTTGTAAACATATAGGTACATACATTAAATTTTAATAAATATTATTAAGTTCTGCAGCTTAAGAGTTATTTTATATGTTACAGCTGTTTCAGCTTGTAAGCCCATTATTAAACAGTTTGATAACGAGCTATAATCCTCACAAGCCTAAAAAGCTGTCACATTTAAAATACATAGTACTTAATCCTTTTTTTGGTTGATTAAGTGCTTACTTCATACCTGCAATAAGTGAACCGTTTCACTTTAAATATGGAAACTGACGTCTTCGATACCAATACAGGAATGCGAAGAGGATGCGTTCTAGCACCTATACTGTTCAATGCATATATGACAGCCTTCATGCTTGTTGTCGATAGAAGGCTCTATGGCAGACATATTGAAATGGGATACAGGATGGATGGGGACTGCACAGCCTGCGTAGATTGCGTGCGAAAGGTAAAATCTCTCACACATACAGAACTGCAATACACTGATGACTGCGCCCTGGTTGCACATTCAGAAGAAGATCCCAAAGAAATCATAGGGGTTATACCGAGGTGTACCAGATGTTTGGTCTAGAAGTAAACATAAAAAAAAAACAAATATTAACATGCTCTGCAGATAACGGGACAATAGATCTAACGGATATAACAGTGGGAGTAATACAACTGGAGAATGTACCCAACTTTACCTATCTAGGCGGCATTCTAACATCAAAATTCCTCACTTGATGATGAACTGAAGAACCGTATAAAAAATGCGGCTGTCGCCAAACAAATGATAGAGTCCTTAATAGCAGAGACATTTCCCAGCAAATATAGGTATCGGACCACATACCTAACATTACAGTTCTGCGTTGCTCTAAATATCAGCCAATTGAGGACATGGAAGCGAGATTGAGATGGATGGGACACGTGATACATATTGGCGATCACAGTCTTCTGAAGCGGATCTTGTATTGGAAGGTAGTGGGCAGGCGAAAGGCCTTAGGACAGAAGAAAAGGTATAAAGACTGTCTCTGAGAATCGCTGAGCCTATGTAGAGCACCCGAGAACTGGGAGCAGCTGGCGCAAGATTCTGTGAGCTGGAGGAGAGTGTGCTCTCAAGCTGATGGTATTGCGGCGGCCAGATTATTTAAAAATGAGTCATCAACCATGCGTCAACGCGACTGACCATCACAACCTGACCACTTCCTACGTGAAGTATGCAAGAGAGAGTGCGCCTCTCGAATTGGGCTATTTTCCCACCACAAATGAGAAGCGCACCAACAATCAACTAAGTTAGAATGGCAAGGGGATCCTCGATCACGAGGCCCGGCAACTAAACCCCCAGAACTTAATAATATTTATTAAAATTAAATTTATTATAAATTTTGTTAATAATAAACATGGAGCTCTACACACTAAACACAAAAACCATGAATACATATAGATACATGTAAAAATAACTAAGTTTTTTGTAATTATTTTCATCTATAGTAGGTACTGCATAATTAACAATTTTTTGTATAATGTGTAGGGAAGCAATTTAAACTCAATCAATATACAATCTAAGGCCTCGGGTACGATACGAGCGGCGAGCGGCAGGGCGTCAGAGCGTCAATGCACCCGAGTAGTAAGGGAAGTCGGCCACGATATGACTAAGCTCAGTACTGAGCCGTCAATGCGCCCCTTATTACTCGGGCGCATTGACGCTCTGACGCTCTGCCGCTTGCTGCTCGTATCGTACCCGAGGCCTAATACCTGATTTCACAAATTACCATGTTCAATACTGATTCACTTTTTAATCTTTTTTAATAATATATATTAAAGTTGTAAGGTAGTTTCCGTGAAATTTATATGAAGCCTTTTATTCATTTCGATTTTTTTACGTTTTTTTCGACTTTTTCACGCATTTTTTTGCAGTTTTCTCCGCAACCATAAGTAATAAAAATATTTTGTAAAAAAAATACGAAAGGTAGATAGTTACCGCGTGAGAATTTAGTACACTCAATTTTTTCCTTCTTTTCACCTCCGTTCTACGCTCATTCGAGTGAAATTTGATTTTTCTTCAATAACTCAGCCGCCAGACAAAATTTAGAAATTCGAATCGGCAAAAAGATAGAAAATCACGTTGCGCATATGATATAATTTATAAATATTTTTTTTCTAATTTATTTCGATTATACGTATTTTTTACAAAATTTACAATTTTATTTCACCTTTCTCAATCGAATTTATTTCTTAAACTACGAAGAATATTTTAATTTCAATAAAAGACTGAAAAATCAAAGCCTCTGGCGTGAATAACTTTTTATTTCAATTTTTTCGGACGTCTCCTTCTTATATTTTTATGATATTTAATGTTGACAAATGATTTTCAGTCAAAAAGGCTTCATTTCTCGAGGCAAGCTAAGGAGACGAGGGAAAAAGAGACACAGATAGAATGCCGTCTCGCCGAATTTGAAAGATGACAGCGGCATTGTCAATATGAAAAAATTCCACAGAAAATCTCAATGTCGATTTTTGATTACATTTATCTGACCAATACGTCGATTTTACACAAAAAACTAAAGATAAAAAAAATGCTTAATGTGTTTATTGTTGTTTAGTATAAAATTTTTCTTTGTCTTCTAAGAACTTTCTTACGAGCGATACAATTAAACCTATCCCTCTTTGCGAAAATCCTCAACTGTTTTGAAAATTCGTATGATTTTACTTTAAATATGTTTTTTTAAGACAAATATCTGAATTAATACAACGTAAAATCATTAAAAAATTACATATAATTAAAGGTTCACATGTTGGTTTGTGTTTTTTATAAAAATACTCAATCCATTAGATGAATTTTCTAAAAAGCGAACCAAATTAACATCTTCTGTCACGAAAAATTTACGAAAATTCTATCGAAATTTACCATTGACCATCAGTCACAGACAATTAAATGATGAAATGTCAGAAATTAAAAATGTAATATCTCGGTATATTTTTGATGAATATTACATCTGTTGTAAAAAATATAAAGTTTAAAATATGATTTATCGATTTTGACAAGAAAATAATATTTTTTAATTCAGTATAGTTGTAAAAGATTAAATCTAAGAAATATAGTTTTCGAAAAATTTTATTCAAATCAGCTGTTTTCGATTCTAATATTTTTAAACATATTAGGCGTAATAGTTTCAATACACTTTCGTGTATGCATATTAAATTAGGTACCTACATATGTTTTATATAAAAATATATTGAAATCATTTAAGTGAGGTTTCTCAGCGGGTTTTTATGCCACAATTTTTAAAAAAATTACAAAAGACAAGTCTTTGCCGCGTGATTTTTTCTAAACATTTATTTTATTCTTCTTCTTTCTTTTCCATGCTGTGAAATTTCATTTTTACTCATATCTCGGTGTTGTGCAATCGGATTCAAAATTAAAGTATGACGTTTTGTGACGAATCCGGCCATGTTTTTTTTTTATCTACAAAGTTTTTGCATAGCTTTCTTTCTCGCGAAAATGCAAAAATAAAACCCCGTTATTGGCGTAGTTTTAAAAATTAGAGACGCCATCTTTTGCGCATTTTTGTGAAATTTTTTCACCCCCTCCACTTTCCTAGGAACCTAACCAAGGTCGAAATATATAATGATGCAATATAGTACAACCATATAAATTTTTAGGATTACAACGTACAAGTTACATAATCATGTATCAATAACATGCACCACCGAGAATAATTTCAGAAGAAAAATGTTGGGTTAGGTTATGTTAGTTTAGATAAGGTTTAGTGCGTTCTTCAAAAAATAAGATAAAAATATTTATTTTAAAATATTTCTTCTGAATATAACTATTGTTTTCGAGGGTATTATTTGTAAATGTATTATGCGATTAGATGATAATTTCGATGAAAGTATGTTTTTTAAATAATATGTTTCAGTACATTTACAATTTTTGTTACAATACAAGTTATAAGCAAAAAAAGATTATTTCAGGTTAGGTTAGGTTGTGTTGTGGATTTTGGGTTTTTCTTGGATATGTTCGCGAAGCGATGCCCGATTTCGAAAATGTAAAAAGTTCCAAACGAGCCCAGCCCGTCCGCGTCTTTTCACGATAGACGCTGCGCGGCAAAGCCGCGCGGCGTCTATCGTGAAAATCTATTTCATAATGTGTTTAAAAAAAAAATAACTAAGTACGAGGTGTAAATAAAAAGTTTGTGCACTATCAAAAATCCCATTTTAATTATTCTGGAATGGGACCATGGTAAGCCTTAAAGTACTCTCCCCAGGACTCAATGTACTTTGCTTAAAACTTCTTTCATTGTTGGAAATAGTGTTGTATGTCACCTCAAGATAGTTCTTTCAAGTGTTTGTTTCACATGTTCATCATCCTCAAAATTCATCATCAGTTATGTCTGTTTGTATGAAGTTCGAACCCCTTTTCATTCTCTATCCAATCTCTTGAAAGCAACACAACTTTGTTTTAAAACTTTAGCAAGGATTTTTTAACACAGCTTCCGAATGCTTCTTAAATCATTCTTCTCTCAAGAATGTTTTAAAACTGCCTTTTCTAATTCGTATCGTACCAGCAGCAATCTTTCTGGTGGTAATGCGACGATCTGACAGCACCAAATCGTGAACACGTTGAGTTCCTTCCTTAAACCGGAGACCTTGTGGTCACCCATTTATACACAGTTCTACACTTTATAATACATAACTCTACATAAACGGTTTTTAATTTTTTAAGAATTTTTCACCCACTTTTCTAGTTTCACAAGAAATTTTCTGTTAATTCTTTGCTCGATTAAAAATTTTTCTTAAAATTTCAGTCGTACAAAAAATCATTTACAAAGAGAGGCAAAAAAAAATTGTCAGCATTCGATTGCGACCAAACTTGGACTGACAACTCAGTCTTGCACTTGCACTTTTTGTCCACACTTAGTATGTATTTTGTGATTTAAAGAAATGTTAAAAACTAGATTTTTCATAAAAATTGTAAATCACAAATTAATATTGAAAGTAGACCCATAATTTGTGTTTGCATTCTGGTCGCAGTCGGGATTTTAAGGTCCAACTTTGTAATTACTCCACTATACCTCATACATTATTTAATCAAAATATTTATTTAATTAACAATGCATACTTGTACTTAAGGTCGACCTGGTTCTCCAATCCATACACTCGTGGATCCTATACATTCCGCAGCATGCACAGTGAGATTAAGGGGGCAAGTGCTGACAATATGGCAACTCCCGTCTTAAACAATTTTGGTAGACCAGTTCTATGTTTCGCTGGTGAAGCTTCTTCCACGCATTTTTTTTCAACTGTTCATGGAGCGGTTGAGGCGGGGTTCAGGGAAGCCAACAGAATTATTAATTACATCGCCGAAAACAATGAGTAAGTTGAAGCTTGTAAATTATTATATTTAAAAATATATTTAATTTTTTAAATATATTTTACAAAACCGAATGGACTCATGATCAATTATTAAGTAAACATATTTATAAAGTAGAATGCCATCTTTACTTGAAATATGCATCAAATTATAGGTTTATAACTTTTTATTAATATTTTTAATATTTAAAGCATTAACTTTGTGGTCAGACATTTTAACAAAATGTTATTTATGTATGTAACCTCTAAAAATTACATTTTTTGTCTACCGATTTCGAGACGTAACTCGCCTCTTCGTCAGGACAACCACAACACTATCATGTAAATATCACTACACACCACAACCATAGTATTATGTATTTACATACCAACACCAAGTCTTCAAAGAAAAGCACCACAATATTTGATCAACCTCTGTATCACTGGAAGACAGCTCACACTGCGGTCAGCTAAATCGGAGGCACGCTGTAGGCTGGTAGTACCAAGGAGACCTGGAGCCATCGAGTTTGCGGAATGTGCTTTCAGCTTTGCGTGCCCAGCTATGTGGAATCAGCTGCCTCTAGTGCTGCGATCTATGGAGAACCAGGAACACTTCAAGAAGAGCCTAAAAACTCATTTTTTCGGGATGTCGCACCTGTAAAGCGCCCTTGAAGCGTCTCTTACGCAAAAATGGCACTATATAAATTAACATAAACATAACACTTCACAAAATACTCTTCACATGCGTGTTACTCTAACTAAAGGCCATTTTTTTTTTTTAATTAAAGGCCATTTTTAAGACAAAGAATTTGAGCAGAGTAGAAAGGGAGAGGGTGTGAGGTCTATAGGGGATGTTGACAAATCTTAGGTTTTACATTATAATTTTAAATCAAATATGGGGAAAATACCTTCAGTCCTCTGTGAACTGTGATTTTTTGAAGGTATGTAAATAATACTGTGGTTGCAGTGTGATGATATTTACATGCTAGTGTCATATCATATCCTGACAAAGAGATGGGTTACGTCTCGAAACCGGTAGATAAAAAAAAGTCATTTTTAGTCGTTCCATTTATAATATATAACATAAATAACGTTTTGTTCTAACTTTTTGCTAAAAATATGCATAATTTAGAAACAAATATATTTTACTTTATTCATTTCACATCTGTTAACACATTAATTGCTGACAACACGCGACTCGCAATATTGTACTACGACAGTATCTGATTGGCAGGTGAACATTGTGCTAGGTGCGTTAGCCCGCCTTTACTTAACTAAACTTGAACACAGAGCACTGTGGTTTTGAGTCGTTTCTAGATTCAAGACGATTTGTCACTCTTTGTCAGTTTAAATTGATCCATCATTTGGGTTCGAGCTCCATTCCTGGACACCAGCAAGTTAATCCTATTTTTATGGCACAAGCATTTAGCTTATTTTGAAAATATTAAAAATATTGTTGTGATGCGCATTTCATATTCGCATCTCTATTTAGTATTTAAATTTAAAAATATAAAAAAATTATATGGGTCGTTTGGCGTGCTTTGTTAGAAATTAATGGGTTAATGCATTGTTATATTCACTATTTTTTTCACAAAAAAATAAATTGAATTGGATCATTGCTTAATAACATAAAACACTTTTCAATCATCCAAAAGGAAATTAACATATTTCTCAAATTTAATAATTGAGATGTGTCGCAGATTGGTCAGGACACAAGCATCCGTATTCTGAACTAAGCAATATTGCTATTTCTGTATCTTACAGTTAATGTATAACATTTGATGGCGTTTTTTTGACGTCTTATGTTTGACGGGTTCGAAATGAATGAATTAAATCAATTAGAAAGCTCATTATTCGTAATTGTAAATAAATTAACATTTGGTTACATTTTAGAGCTTAATGATTGATCGAATTCATTAATTTCAAACATGTTAAACTTTAAACATTGAAATTGGTGGCAACACAATGTCATACATACCTGTCAAGATACAGAAGTAGCAACATTGCTTAGTTCAGAATGTGGCCGAATATCTCTAGATCAACATGAGACTTTATAATTTTATTATATGTATGTATGTAATCAAATATAAGGCAATTTGAGTATAAGTCTTTTTGAACATTTTTGTGTTTTAATTATAGTGAAATTGATTGAAATATTTAAAAAAAATTCACACAGATTTTGCCAAATGACAGCATATAAGTGCACAATAGTTGAAATATATTTATATTTCGATAATTTTTTTTTAAATATTTTAAAAATATTTTTACCTACTTGCAATCATTTTAACCAATTAATTCAGTGCATCTGTCATAGTGCATGTTATTATTATTATTTTCTTATTTAAAAAATATCCAAACCTTCCATAAAAAAACTATAGTTCGGTAGGTACATATTATGTACTCAAATAAAACAAAAAATATATGTATCACATAAAATTATAAGCGGCTTGCTAGTTTCCCAAGATGAGAATTAAATGAGTCCTTAATTTCTAGGTCTCAAGCCCGAATACAGTACAGTACAGTACTTTAACCTTGAAATCATTAAGTATTAACTCTGTATTCGGGCCTTAGGTCTTAGAATTCTTAATTTTCAAACACTGGCTAAATAAGCCAGTTGTTGAGAAGCCGTAGAAATCATAATTAAAGTACTATTTCATTTGAATTATGAATTTGATGATAAACAGTCAAAGGTAGAATCTTTTTACTCCCTTTATATAATATTAACTCGTGGCATCTGCTTGTTTGATGAAAAAACTTTGGATCGAACCCTTTTCCCCTGATCCAAGCAAGCTGAAACTTTGCAAGTAGACTCGTGGCGACAATCAAGAAGATCTATCAAATTTTCATTAAAAAAAATTAATAAATTTTTGGATTTTTCAAATTTTTAATGGTTTTTTCATACAACTTACTAAGTTGTATGAAAATAGTTCAACGCGTCTGGTAGACACGGAACCTGATTATAGTATAATTTTGGATTTTTGGAAATTTTTTATTACTCCCTTTCTAGCGTCGCTCGACCGAACGTAGGTTAAGAGTAGGTTAAGCGCCAAACCACTTACCACTAGTAAATGAGAAAGGGAGTATAATAAAAACTTGGTTTTTATGGATTACTTTTTTCTATATTGATATGCCTACATAAATTTTAATTATTATTATTTATTTGCTCCATCCATTTATTTGTGTTCATTAATGCTATGTTTACACAAGTTACTTTAAATAATTTATGGCTTCATATCATCATTATTAATAACTCCACAGCCCATTATGGACCTTGGCCTCCTCCAACATTCCTCTCCATCTTCCTCTATCCTGGTATGCACTATTCCAATCCCTGATACTTATACTTTTCTCATCTAGCTGCACTTCATTCAGCCATCTGAGTTTGGGTCTACCAATGCTGCTTCTACTGTGAGGCTTTGTATGGCTATATGTAGGCTTATGGCCTCGTAAGCTTCATTTTTTCTTTATTATTGTTTATCTCATTAAATTGTATCAAAATCATGATCAAATTGACATTTTTTTTAATACTTTGTAGTCATGTAGACCTCATCATTTATTTATTAACATTATGTTATAAATTTAATTAAAGTTTTATAAATTATAAATAATTAAATACTAAGTTAATTAAATAATAAATTTAAACTTAAAATAGTCAGTCAGCTCGTTTGACCTCTTCTGTTATTCCAAAATGTTGCTTGTATTTAGAAACTTCTTCAAGGATCATGTGCGTGAATTAAAAATAATTTTAAGATAAATTTGCTCACATACGATGCTCGGTTGATGCTGGGTGGTTCGGTCACCTCTGTTTTTTCCTCCTCGTCTTCTTGATCCTGTTCTCACTCAAAAGCTTTCAACATTTTTTCATCAGTCATCTCAGCTGTTGTGGCCAGAGGCTCATCCATTGTAGCGAAGCTCTGCAACCTTTCAGGAGTGAAGGTGACTGCTGGATCCACTCACTTGGCAGTAGATTCTGTGGTGGTTCATGTTCTTGTTCTATGGAGCAGTCGAAAATCAGCTCTCTAAGACGAAAATAATCCTGAATAGTTGCTGCTATCTTCTCTTCCCAGGCCTTGCTCAGGAGAACATCTACGTCCAGCATGTTAATATAGACTTTCTCGTCCGACTTCGACGTCCGATCTCCCTCAACATCTTCTTTCTGTGGTGGCTCTTTAAGCTTTTAATAACATTGAACTATTGGCTTGCAGGACACTCGTCATGTTAGAAAAAAAAGATTTAAGAAATATTGAATATATTATTTGTATATATTTACATACTTCTTTTTTTTGTTGATTAATTACACCAACATGCTTCAGGAAAACCTTTTCATCATCAGTGTGTTGTATATATTATATATATGTTATAGAACACCCTGACGATGGAAAGATTAGTGTAATTAATCACAACATGTTGGTGTAATTAATCAAAAAAAAAAAGATTGAAGTAGATATATACAAATAATATAATCAATATTTAAAAAAAATTGTTAATCTACAGTGTTGCTAAATCAATTGAAAAAATAGAAACAGTTTAGCTGATGCTCTAAATATTAAGGATGGTGTGATGAGCGAGGCAGTTGTCCACCAGGCGTAGGTCTTTCTTCCCTTCAGCTCCATCACTTTCTCTTGGAAAAGTCATCTATGCGGGCTTGTTTGCCTTGCATGTGACTGGTAATTGATAATTGTAATAATTAATAATAATTTTTGGTAATTGTAATCTGTGCCATTCATGTCGGCAGCCGCTAGTGCCATAATAAGCTCTTTCGAGCGTTTGCCATCCGAGGTCAGGTCCTACCTTCGATTTTGCTGTCAAAATTGCGGCCTCCCCGCTCACCTGGCCATGGTTGGGTCCGTGCCGTCTCTTGAACTTCCCCAGCCATTTTTTTGAAGCCTTGAATCACATTATATAAGGCCCGATTGTAGTGAAGCACATTGCAAAAATACCCAGGCTTGAGAAAATCTTGCATGTGGATGTATTGTTAACTAACCAGGAATCGAACCTGGAACATCCGATAACAATAAGAGAAGCCAGTTTGCCACTGGACTATGGGGGCTGTCAATTTATTGTAACTTCTTTAAATACAGTATATTCCTTGTTCAATAATTTTTGAGACCTGGAGACGAACTTTACAATTCTCTTGTTGATGAAGTCTGCCGCCTATCCCTTGAACCAATTGTTGATAGTTTTGTTGATGCCATCATAGGCCTACATGCGTTTTTCTCCCAAAGTCTCTAATTTCGCGAAAATATGAAAGTACGATGGAGCCAAATCCTGGTTTTGTGAAAGACAATCCGATAACTTCCATCCAAACTTCTGCAGCTCTTCTGCCCTGTTTCTAGTTTAAAAACCGATTCAACCATCGCATTTCGCAATCAATACGTAATTAATGGTAAGTAAAATACCACTGAGAAATGACTTTCTGAGAAGCTTGGAGCTGATAGGCAGGATTAAAGACAAGTTTTGATATGTGCCTGACAATTTTCCAGTCTAAAGAGCCGTATTGGTTTTTTAGTATGTACATGCAAAAGGCCTGTGTTCTTAGGAACTATTAAATTGTGTAATATCAAATTTTGGCTTTATAGTTCCTGAGTTGCATTTTAAAATTGTACTAAAAATTTATATAATTACAAGTACTGAATCCGTAAAATTTGCATAATTTTGTACATAATTTATTTAATCTCGTAAATTTTATCATATTTTGTGCTTATCCTCATTTTGCTTATTCCAGTAGTGGCAATATCATTGGTATAGGGGCAATCCTATAGTACATACACACAAAATATTCCTTTTTGATCCTTCACTCCCATAACATGGTTTTATTTTATTTTTTACTCATTCATGACAAGAAGATGTATGCAATCTTGGGGATCGTAGAAGTTTAAATAAGCATTTCAATTCCATTTGTACAGATTTCTCAATTTCGTTGTTTGGTTTTGAAAAAAGTGGGTGGCAATGTAGGTACCTGTAACCTCCGATCATCGCGATCTCGGCAAGTGTGGATTCGTTCGGATATCACGATTTAAAAAAAATTATGTCTCGCACTTTGCGGATTTCACTGTTATAATCAATCAGAAACTCCTTGTGCTGTGAAAGGTTATTCTAAAAACAATTTACCAGTTTTTTTATAATTATTTTTTAATTAATTTTATAATTTTTATAAGTAATGAACCATAAAGCTTGGATGATACGGATGAGAGTTGTGTGTTTAGTGTTAGAGAATTTGCCGGAATTTTATGTGAACTTGAAACTCTGTGTACTGTTTTTATATGAAGCGGAATTCTTATCTTCGAATACCACCTCCATCTTGCCTATGGATCAAAGCCCATTATTTAAGAGAAATGGCGCGTCAACTCATTGAAGAAACTGATGGACATGATAGAGTTGCCTTGTTTTGGTGGAAACAATTTAATGGTATAAAAGCTATCAGAAACTTCAACGAAGTGTGGAATAATGTCACTCTGGTATTGTTGTGTAAATTCTTATTTCGAAGATTTAAATATAGTAAATAAATCACCTCGGCTAGACTTTTGTATATTAAATAAATTGAATTTTCCAGAAGTGGTGCGCCGCGGATTACTGGCGGCCCTCGTAACCCAGTGGGCATGACACTGGTTTCTCACACCGAGGGTTCCGGGTTTGATTCCCTGTGAGATCACAATTAATCTATATGATTTACTCAAGCCTGGGTGTTTTGTGATGTGTTTCGCTTCTGTAATTGGGCCTCTTGGCCTGTTGAAGCATAAAATTTAAAAAAAATTGAATTTTCTGGTTTGTGTCTTCTGGGGTATTATGCCATGTTTTTATGACCTTTCTGGCCGAAGTTTCAGATCCCATTGCGGGTCCCATTGCAGACGAATCCCCCTAGTGTGCCACCCGAGGCATCATAGCCGGAGACTGGCCATTTTCTATTTCTTCCAGACTTCCGTGGCCGCTTTGTGGTGCGGTCACCAGCTAGTAGTTCAACATAAAAATGCTGCTTAGCTGAGAATTCATTAATTAGAGCTGAGAATTTAATGGGTCATCACTTCTTATAAATTTAAATGTTTGAGAAAATGGTGGATGAATGTGTAAGTGACGCACTATGCAATAAATAAAAAATTAACTTTTCTTTTTTATTTTCGCACACAGGTTTGTTCGATCACATTTGTAAGTAGAGGAAAGTTGCCAAACCAACCGAACATCTTTCTACACAGTCCTATAGCAGTGTTTGCTACAAATAATTCAGTTCAGTTTGATATGTATTTTTATTTTTACTAATTTTCTTTAATATTTGTTAAATAATCTACCTCTCTTCTTTTTATGCATGCTGTTGTACGTAGTTTTATAATATATTATTATATTATATTAATAATTTTATTAATAAACTGTTTTATAATTGTATTGTGTCATTTATTCATACAATAGATATTTTAATAATTTTTTACAGTGATGAGTATGCTTCGCAAATATGTTCAAATCCTAATAATGAGAGTAAAGTAATAATAATTGGTGCAGGAATAGCCGGGCTTTCAGCTGCAAGAGCCTGTATATTTGCGGGCATTGAGAATATTGTGGTATTGGAAGCTCGAGACAGATGTGGTGGACGCATTCATTCAGAAGAACTTGAGGGAGGATTTATCGATTATGGTGCCCAGTGGTTACACGGAGAAAATAATGAACTTAGTCATATTTCCAAAGAATTGCATCTTCTTTCGACAATCCCATCATACGAAGGACGGGGTCGATTTATAAGAGATGATGGCTATGAATTTGATGCTCAATTTGTCAATAGAGTTGATGAAGTCATATCAGATATTTTGAAACATTGTGAATCATTTTCGAAAAGTAAATCCGAATGTAATTTCTCAGTCGGGGAATATCTAGAGAGTGAGTTTGAACAATATATATCCATTAATTGCTCTGAAGAAGAGATAATTTTGTGGAAAGAACTGTTCTGTTGGCATATAAGATTCCAGGAAATAGATAACTCTTGCGGTTCACTAAAAAAGTTATCTGCAAAAGCTTGGGGTCTGTACGATTTCGATGGTGGCGACGCTCAGAGCCACATTAATTTCAAAAATGGGTACATGTCTATCGTGAATGAACTTGTGGACATGTTGCCAAATAATATCATTAAACTAGAATCTCCAGTTAGTTGGATTTTCTGGAATAATGTTGATGATCAAGATGTGGTTAAGGTTTATTTAAAGAATAATGAATATTATGAAACTAATCATGTAATAGTGACTATTCCATTGGGAGTTTTAAAAGCTTCTTATACTGACATGTTTGTACCCCCTATTCCTCAAAAACACATGAGTACAATTGATAGCCTCGGATTCTCGGCTATTGGTAAAATTTTTATTCAGTTTGAAGAAGCTTGGTGGGGTGACACTCAAGGATTTCAGTTCATTTGGAATTTGTGGTCTCTTCAAAATGGAGATATTTTCAGTAAAAAGGTATGCTTTATAATGTTTTTATTTCCTAAATCTATAATGACTAGGAATGTTTTTTAAAATTTCATTATAAATATACATCTACATTCGATACGCAATACATTTGATACATAAAGGGCCGGTCTTATAAATGATAGATCAAATATCCGTTAGTAAATTGACAATTAATGAACGGATGGCTGCTCGTTAGTAAATATTACCGACGCTCGTCTTATAAAACTTTTTTAACCGTCCGTAAGTATCGCAATATTGTACTGCTCTTGTCCATGATTTTAGAGCTGTCAGAGACGAATTACATCTCTTTTCTATGGAAACGAAACATAACTTCTATAAACATAACCTAAAATTCCTGGCTCGCACCGGATTTTTATCCTTGTTGGATTTTCGATTACGTGAAAATGAATTTATTATTATTTAACCATGAAATTCCGTTAACTGATGTATAACGATTTTATCTTGTTTTAATGTTGAGTTTATTTTAGAAAAATAATGTTTACATTCACTTTTATGTATTAATGTCAAGCTTGATATTTTGAAAATCGGATTTTGTTTATTTTTTTTTTTCTATTTTTATCTTTTAGACTAACAAAAGAAGCAAGCAATTTGGGAGTCAGGAAACTTCAGATGCCACTTGAGGAGAATCCAGCTATTCTCTAAAAAAATAGATGTTGCATCTAATGCAACCAAAGTGGGACAAGGGTGAGAGCAATGGATAGTCTTTACTTAGTCAGTAATATTAATTCAGTTGCATTTTTTTATTTGTAATCTTATTAATAAATTATAGCTTTTTAATTAATGAATTTTTTTTAACCATGGCATATTATTTTTTTCATTTCATTGCTCAAAATATAATATATTTGGATATGAAAGAGGAAAACAATATCAACTATGGAAGTAAATAAAAACGGGATCTATTACCATTAATTCAAATTTTCAAAGTAGTTATTAATTAAATCTCTTCGGAATCTTTCCTACTCCCTGGGAATCTGCTGTATGGCCAACATCTATTGATGAGGGTACATTTTCTCAATTTCTTGCATACTTGGAGATTATAATTCTTCATTTTTCATGCGATAGATGTTGTGCAATACAGCAGTTGCTACAATAATACACAGAGCACGATTAATCGATTCTCAAGTATATAAAAATAGTGCTGGAAATATACATTTCCACACACTAAAACATATTTCAATGCAATTCCGGGTGTGAATTTGTGACTCGTTTGCCAACCTAACCTTCAAAAATAATACGTCAGTCTGTCATTTTCCAACTAACGGACGGTAAATTGGTGGTTCGACTGTCGGTATCGGCCGTCGGCAAAATGTTACTAAAATTTGATTAACGGATTGTTATAAGACGATAAAAATTATGTTTGTATCAAATTTTGGTTTATTTGGTTCTGACATTTAACTAAAGTATGTGTATAAGACCGGCCCGAATTAAAATTTTTATTAGATTTGGTAATATTTAAAATAATTACAATAATAGTACAGTAAACCCTTGATATAACTGATTGATTTGACGAGATTTTATTTATTTATACCTTTATTTCTATTTAATTTAAATATAAAATTTTGGTATGACCGTGCCTGTCTCACTAGAAATATCTGTATTGAGATAGGCATAGTTTACAATAGTGCGTAGGTACAAAACATAGTATATAGATATATAGTAGAGTAATTATTTGTCTTTGATAAGTATTGTATAATAACATAACATAATAAAGTGATTAAAGTAACATAATATAAAATATATCATTTATATGAGGTTATAGTGTGTTATGTAGTGTGTTTGTGTAAGTGTGCCTATTTTATCTCTCCCCTTGTTTCCGATCCACTGTTTTATTTTGTATTTTATGTTAGGGTTGTAAATTTTGGTTAGCCCGGACTATTCTAATTCATCAAGCATTCAACTAAGTAATATAATTAATGAAGTTGATGTTTGTAATGATGAAAATCTATTGTACAAGTAGGTCTTTTTAATGCGTACATTAAAAATTGACAAAGTGTATAGTTAATTTAACTGTTTTTACTTATGTACATAGATAAATGTGTGTGATTAAAGTTTATGATTATGTATGTAGTAAAAGTATAATTTTACAGAGAAGATGTATATGTGCATTGTAGTTGTAGAAATGTAATATATTTTTATGTTTGCTTAATTAGCTTTCATTGCTGACAAAATGCGCCAAATTATTGATATAATTGAGAGATCAATCTGAACTGACGAGGATCAGTGAATGGACACCCACCACATTCCCAGGACCGCTTTATGAGCGAAAATTCCCATATCGGTCCTACTCACATGTCGCCAGGTTGACATTTTTTTCTCTAAAGGCCATCTTCGTGTCACGTCATGACTGACAGAGATCAACAAATCACCCTGTGCTGCGCTAGAAACGACTCAAAACTAACCAGTAACTAATAGTCCTTACCCAGATATTAATTCTTTATAGCTGGAGACTTATAGTCTTAGGCATAATACAAATTTTCATCTTGTTATCTTGATATCTCTCGATAGTTTTTTTAAATCGCTTAAGACTTCTGGAATGGCGTTCCAAGTTCTCATTATTTCTTCTTCTGCATTTTTATTAATTATGTTCGTTAATCGATCACTTTCAATTATTTCCAAATCATTTCTCAAATCAACAAATTTTTGTTTTCATAAATTGCATTTCAATGTCTTCTAGATTTAACCATTCGAAAATCTCTAAATTGAAGTCATCTGCTGATAGTGTGTTTGGAGGTAAAATAAATTTTGAAGTCTTCTCAAACGTCCTGAATTGTTTAAATCTTGAAGAAAACTCGTTAATTATTGATTGAATAACTACAGAAAATTCTTTTGTTAATTTAATTTGATCTGGCTTTTCTTCTGCAAAAATTTTTTTTGTCTTTGGGAAGTATTTGAAGTAGATACAACGTCACAATCGAAAATTTGTAATTTTGCTTGAAATGCTTTGATTAAATCAAAAATAACAATAATTGTTTTTTAACACCTTGCAGTTTAATATTTAACTTATTTAAATGTAAGCACAAATCAGTAAAAAACATTAATTTTGAAAGCCATTCGAAGTCTAGTAATTCGTTATATTTTTCAATGAGATTCTCATTAATTAAAAAAAACTTAACTTCATCCAAACACTCGACAAATCTTTGAAGAACTTTTCTACGACTTAACCATCGCACATTATTGTACATAAGTAAACCTTTATATACTGAGTTTACTTCATTTAATAACTCTAAAAAATTTCTTTTGTTTAATCCGCGTACAGATATTAAATTGACCAATTTTGTTACAAGAATCATAACATCTTCCAGTGACTGAAATCCGTGCTTTGAGCATAAACTTGCTGGTGTATAATGCAATGAAAGCCCAGAATGGAATGTCCAACACGTTCAGTAAATAAACTGATAAAACCATTTTCCTCTCCAGTCATATGACGAGCACCATCTGTCGTTACTGATACAACTTTGGAAAGATCTATTTCTCTTTCAGTGAGTGCTTTTACAACTGCATTGCAAATATCGATTCCTTTTCTTGTTGTTGCTAATGATACTAAACTGATCAATTATTCTTTGATATTATTTCCATTGCAGTATCGAGTAAAAATTGCTGAACGAGCTGATCCAGTTATATCAGTAGTCTCATCAAGGCAAAGGGAAATTAAATCGGAAGACTTTATATCTATGTTTTGTTGATGAGTTACGTTATTGGCCATTTCTATTATTCTACCTTTCACCGTATTTCTAGTCAAAGGCATATCATTTATTCTTTGAATAATTTTTTGTTTGTTTTCAAAATCATCAAAGAGATTCGGAGCGCATTTTAGCCATGCTTCTTTTAGATATTCTCCATCGCTGAATGGTTTTCCGTGTTTAACGATTATATTTGAGGCATCCAAACTAGCAGCATTTATATTTGAACGACCGCCGATAAATTTCATTAGGGATGTTGATTGTACATTTTTATTTTTATTTGCTTGAGCAATAAATTCTTTTTGTTCCTCCTTACTTTTTTTAAGGAGAGATTTATGTTTTGTCTCAAAATGCCGTTTAACTGACGAAGTTCTGCATACAACTGTCCCAGAACATAAAACACATATTGCTTTTTCGCCTTTGTTAATCATGCCATACTCTTCAGTCCACCAACTTTGGAAGTCTCTGCGGTTCGTTTCTGATACTTTTTTATTTCCACTAGTTATGTTAAATAGGATTTATTCAAAAATTCAATATTATTTTAATGTGATAACTTATTTTTTTGAATGTCACGAATAATTTAAATTAATTTACTTTTATGATACACATTAAACAAAAATTCGAACAAACATAAAACACAGCTCATTTAATTACATCATTTTTTGGTGAAAAACATTATTCCAAAGAAATATTGTTCTTTTTCACTTGTGAATATTGTACATATGTGATGTGGTGTATATTTATTGTACATATAGAATATAATATATGAACATAGTCAACGTAAACCACTCCACTATTAGCGAGATGTTAGAGATCGATGAACTTATCTTCAGTGATAGTGACACCTGCGACGGCGATAAACAACAAATTATAATTAACATAACCTCAAATGAAAACAAACATCAAAGGCAGTGTTGCCAATATAAAAATTGTTAGAAGTTGCCACGATAAAATAATAAATGATTGTCGTTTATCTTGGGAAACATTTGATAATTAATAAAACGGAATAAATTAATAATTCACGATTATTTAATAAAAAATTAATTTTTTAAACTTAAAAATTTAAAAAAAATTTAACTTTGAAATCCTTCGCGTGCCATCCAAATTATCAAACGTGCCACCTCGGGCATGCGTGCCCTAGGTTCACCACCCCTGGTTTAGAAAATGGATGTTGTGTATGAGTGAGTTTTTGAACGATGATAAGGTATCTGCAAGAATATCAGCATCAATGTTAGGGTCAGCACAATACATATTATATGTGCGACACAATCTTGTGATGGGAGAAAAGTAACCAATATTATTAGTGTACTGGCTTATTCTAAAGAACTTCGGGTTTCTTATATGGGGTTTAACATGCAAATTTATGTCAGATAGAGAAAAAGAATCAATAGCTCCACTGAGAATCTTGTTAGCACCATGAGGTCGGATATTTTCCGTCGGGACTCCTATTGTCTTCTATTGGAGGAGTACTTTTTTTTTATACTCTTGGAATGCACCGCTTTTTAGGAGTAAAAGAGTCGCTGTGAAGAAAATTGAGACTAGATCCAAGATAAAAATTCTAGTCAAAAATAAAAAATATTTCGAGCTTCACACTGATAGTGTTACCTATGCTAAAAAAATTAAAAAATAAATATCTGAAATGGTCAAACAACCACATCTGATTTCACATGGAATTACTATTTTAGTGTCGATCGCATCAACGTGGTTTATTGTAATCTTTGCTTTAAACCATCAATTTTTGCATTTTCCATCAATCAAATAACTCGTAAACTTTCAGGAAATATTACTATAAGCCAATATGATGCAACTGGCACTTAGTACTTTTGTTGGTTTGTTTGGTTGATTGGCACATCAAAAACTTGTGGGAAATAATCGCAACAAATAATCAAACAGCTCGACATATGATTGATATTGATTTTTCACCAACTTCCCGACTAGCTAGAGCTCTAAAACTTTCAACATTTCCGTAAAGTAGATGACTACATTTTTAAATCGTTTTCAACATGATTTGTTCATTACCATGATTATGACATCAACATGATTAAAATGACTAATCACATCAGCAAGAGCCACAGAAACAGCTGAAGAAACAGCCGTTCAAAAATTTATTTTAAACTTTAAAACAATGTGTTTAATATTTGAATATTACATGGGTGATGATAAAATATCAAATACGAATGTATGGAAAGAAAGCGTATAAAAGCATGTCTTCAAAGTTTTTTTGATTTACTTGTTTTATTATAGTTTTGTAATACATAGTATTAAAGTATTATTTTTGTTAACACTAAATATAACTTTTGTTTTTTTACAGGATTGTAACTGGGTGAAGCATATATCAGGATTTGATGTTTTGACTGTGGGTCCTCCCAATACACTAGTTGGTTGGGTGGATTCGGAAGGTACCGTACTAATGGAAACCATGTCCGTGGAAAAGCTCACTAATGATTGTGTTATAGTTCTCAGTCATTTTTCTAACATAAAAGAGCTGCCCTCCATAAAAAATTTCAAAAGGTTATTGTAATGTTTTAGATGAGTTGAAAAAGTAGCATTATTATGTATTTGACAAGGGCGAATTAGGTTTTAGCTCCTGGAGCTGTAAAAAAATTGTGCCCCTTAAATAATACCATTTATGTATATCTTTGACAGCATTTTTTGTAATGCAAATTGTAAACCAGTTTTCTGAACTCAAAAATCAAACCTTCTCGCCCATCTATATTCTATTAGCTATTATTTGAAGATAATTTTGTTGGACCCAGAAGAAAAATAAAGATAATCGATCAGTTAAGTTTTGGGCAAAAGGGTGTAACGCTGAAGAACAATGTTAATATAATATTATAAAAGTTTTTCTTATTCTTAAACGATTATCCGTTAATCAGTTAAAGTATTTATAATCAATGCTCAACACAATAGAATCAGATTGTTTTTAGTCAAAATCCAAACTAC
>JADDOH010014489.1:0-67105 GCA_016648135.1 Agrypnia vestita | reverse complement strand
CCATTACACTGAACTAAAAAAATGTAAATACTTAGGGAACAACTTAAAATTTCTTTATAATTAAAATGCTCAGTTTTCTGCTACCAAATAAGGTTAGATATGTTCAGTTTCTAAGTTATTTATGTTTATAACTACTTCAATACATATATTTTAATTTTTTCAGAACTATGTGGAATTCAGATCCATTCACGCGGGGTTGCTACAGCCACATAACAAGAGATTGTGATGTGCATAATGTTGGACCATCTACATTTGCAATGCCTGTATCAAATCATGAAGGAAACCCTGCTGTGCTCTTTGCTGGAGAGGCATGTCATTCCACTTTCTTCTCTACAACGCACGGCGCTTTCAATTCAGGCGCGCAGCAAGCAAATATAATCTGTGACCATATCTTATCAAAAGATTCTCTCAGCAATTGAATGCTATTTGTATGAATATGAATGAAATTTAAAACCAACAATTACAGTTCATTTATTTGTATATATTTTTAAAATTAATGTAAATACTAATACTAATACTAAATGTAACTGAGAAAAATAAAAATAATTTTTTAATTTTACTATGTCGTAAGTTAATTTTTTATAATTGTTAGATTTGTATTATTTTTTAACTTATATGCTAAGTATCTACTTACTTTGATCTTTGGTTCTGCTATTCTGCCTGCTGACTGTTAACTCTTACAACTCGCAAAATTACATACACAAAATAATATACATATGTACATACAGTAGAACTCCAATTATCCAAATCAATTGGGACCGAACCCCATTCGAATCCGAATTTCGGATAATTGTTTTTTTCTGAAAAAAGGGTCTATTTTAATTTATTACTTTTTGTATGTTGAAAATGGGAGAACAAACTATTTTTAAAGAAAAGGAGCTTTTAATTAATTAAATGAAAAGGCAACACTTTTACATATTAAGCTACGTCTACAATAGTTTTGCGGAGGGAAGGACAGTAGCGCGCGTAGACAGAATCATTATTTTGCAAATTGCAGTAGGTTTCCATCTTAATTTCTTTTTAATTCTGAAAGCGATTCGGATAGTTGGAGTTTGAATAATTGGAGTTCTACTGTATATCCAATATCTTTTGTGTCTACTACGTAAACATACACAGAAATCTGTGAAAATCCATAGATATCTGGACAGTCCAAGACTAGAGACTTTCAAAAGATATTGCCCGAGCAATTGTAATTCATAATTAATGTGTATATGTAATTGTGTATGTTTAATTAATATAATAATCATAACATTCTTGTAATTTTATAAAGATTCTTGAAATATTTTAATTTACAAAGTTATCAAACCCAAACCAAAATTGCAGAGTCATCTATTATTTCTAATTTCATCCTTACATATTCAAAAGGATATAGGCGACATCATCTTCCTACATAAAATAGTCAATTCTAAAACCCAGACTTAGACAAATATCCTTTTGATTGCTATCTAAGCCAACCAGAAATGATCTTACTTTTTGTCTTTTACATTGAAACAGAGTCAACAACAAGAAATAAAATTATGTCATGTAAACCATACCTAAAAATATACCTTTTACATTTTATTATAATTATTATGCGATTTTTAATCACTCCCCTCTCTCCCATTCTCTCTGTAAATATATTTTTTTAATTTATCTTTTTCATTTTTCTTCCCTAGATCTTAATTTTTATTCTTACTCCTTATTTGAGTTTTAGTTTTAGAGGAAATGTGTCTACTTTTTTGTTTACAAATTTAAATTACTTTTTTTACCTACTGTGCTTCTAGTCACTTGGACACTAGTCCCTTGTAAGCTAAAGAAAACACTTGGATACATAATATATTAATTTTTTGGTTGTGTTTTTATTATTCTATTATTGATTAAAGCTGCATGTTTTTTGAATAAAATAAAATAATTAATGTCGGCATTACTACATTGAATATTTTCCCATCATTGTTTTGTCCCCATATTGTCCCATCCCATGACTAAAACCATTATTATTTATAATTTTTGTAATAATCATGTAATATTTTATTTAACACTGTATAATTATAATTTTTAATTACATTTTTCATACCTATTGCACTTAGAATGTGTCTCTAGTCCATTGTAATGTAGAGAATACATGTAATTTTTATCATTTCTTTGGCTGTAGTTGGTGGTAGGCGCTTGTATTATTATTTGTTGATTATTTTTGATTTTTATTGATTGATAAGCTGTATGTTTTCCAAATAAAATAAATTAATGTTTATAAATGTTTGCATATTTTCCTAAGGTTACAAGCCATTATTGTAATTTATAATTAAAACCACTAAAATGAATTGTATCATTCATTTAATTAATAATGTCATTGTTATTATTTGAATAGATAAATATTGACTTATTTACCTATGGCTAAAATATGATTGCTGGTCATAAATAATAAAACAAATATTTAATTTTTTATCTCTTTTTTTCTAGAATATATCCTATTCTTATTTAAATTTATTTTAATTTAGCTATTAAATTTTTTTAATAATTAACTACATAGGATGTATACATGATTTTTAAATAAAATATCGCTATATTTTGTAGGTAAAACCAAAATTAATGAAACAAAATAAATCGTCTCCAACTAAAAAAATTCAATTGCATCCTCATATGGCATCCGGCATACAGCAATCTCATCCTCATACGCATACTGCACACGGCATACAGCAATCTCATGCAAATTAATTGTCGTCTTAGGTAGTGATCTCTGTTTCAAAACTTTTGAAAAATGTTGCTGTCTGGAGTGGAGTCTTCACGTTTCATTGATTTATTGGAAGAAACATTGTCTTCAAGTGGATCTTCAAATGTTCACAAAAATCCAAATTGAATTAGGTGACAAATTTATGGCATGGCTCAATTGATAAGGATTGATAAATATTGTTGCTTATAACTTTTTAAAATAGCCATTTTAAAAATAAAATTATAAAATGGCTTAAAAAGTTGGGAAGAAAGTATGCTGAGGAGGTGATCCATCCATGAACCAATATTTTATATTTTATTCTTTGTATTTTATATTTTTACTTTTTGTATTATAACTCTTTTTTCTATATTGCATAATTTGATCCTGTCTTATATATTTTTTTTCAAGTATTTCTATATTTTTTTTATATAGTATTGAATTACAGGAATTGTTAACCAGAACAGTTTTAACCCAGTGGGGCATTATGAGCATTTGTAAAAAAGTGTAATTAATAATTTTAAAAAATAGATGGGTACATATATTTAGCTACATAATACTTCTACTACTTGTACTTAAATATATACATATAGGTACTGCTTAGAATATACTTTAAGTAATAAAATTTCTTTAACATACATTTATTAACAATTGCTATCTTTTAGCCTTAGAAAAAGTTATTCGTGACTCAGGCATTGAGATAAGAGCAATGATATTTGACAAGTCTGTGCAACTATTGGCTTACGCTGATAATATCGACATAGTTGCGAAAACTCCCGATGCTTTACATAATATACTAATCCTTCATAAATCTTGAAAGTTCTGCCAAAAACATGGTCTTATAGTAAACCAGCAGAAGACAAAATACATGGCCGCAGGATGCACTCAACAAATCCCAACTCTTTCATGCGTAAGTCAAAATTTTAAAACGGTACCAAGATTTACATACCTAGGCTCCCTGATAACAAACAACAATACTACTGAGGAGATCCAGAAGCGCACAGTGAGCTCAAATCGCTGTTTTTTCAGCCTACAAAAGCAGATAAAATCCAGATTTATATTTGAGGCATCAAAACTAGCAGCATTTATATTTGAACGACCGCCGATAAATTTCATATATTTTCAAGATACAAAACGATTATTGCAAAAATATTAGTGCTCATGTACGCAGCTGAGACGTGGGTACTAACTAAGAGGAATGAGCGAGGACTGGATGTTTTTGAAAGGAAAATTTTGAGGTGCATCTTCTCACTGGTTCTAGAAAATGGACTTTGGATTTTTACTACAATTGTAGTGTACACTTTGTAGTCTTCAAACTGGTGAACGTGTGTGTGTTGTAGTCTTCATTTTGAAATGTAGTTTTTCCCTTCGCTACTTGACATTGATTGATTGATTCAATTTGGTATTAATCGTTAGAGCATAAACAATAAATGTTGGACTCCCGTGTTTTTGGCACTAACGAAATGTTCCATAATTTTTTTCCCTTGCTGAAAATATAACATATATGGGACTTCCGATGTTTTTGCACTAACGTAAATTGGACTTCATATCTTTATTACAATTGAAAAGTCACCTTATGCAATGAATGTGGACTTCAATGTTTTGTGTACTTATAAAACGTTTTTATATGAAAATATCTGCATTATTAACTCAAAACAGCATAAATTGGACACCCGTGGTTTATCCACTAGGGTACCCAGTTGATATGAAGTATAAGATGCCATAATCATGAGTATAAGATGGCATCCAGCTGGACCACACGCCGCCAGGAACAGAAGCCCTCTCACCGGCAGATGAGAAACAGCTGAAGGAGATATATACCTGTATTGACACGGGTTCCCCCAGAAAATAATTATATGTATATAGGGCCAAACTATGCTACGACACTGGCGGATAGAGCGCCAGTCCACCCATACTTGCCGTGCATCCACCAGCTAACTCAGACGGTTACGAGACTTCTCAGGCATGGTGCGTGCTTCTCATGGAGTTCCAGGCGCTGGTCATTGCTGGAGGGTGTGTCGGTGTGTGTGTGTGTGTGTAGTGTAAGTATAGATACCTGACCACTCCGGAAGGAATTACAAAATCAAAGAACAGCATTATAATTTATGACTTATGAATGTAGCAAAGCAAAACTTTATAATTTATGAATGTAGCAAAGCAAGAAATAATATATATCAGTAATGTATAGACTATTGTTTTGAAACAAATATAAAATGTTTGATATAAATATGTAATATTAAATTTAAAATATATGTATTGGCAAGTTCAAGAACTTACTTAGATACATTTTAGGTTTTACCAATTTGAAGAAATTTCTACATTGGTAAATAATTTTTGATAGTAAGTCTGTGCGCATTCTTTCCCTGGAATCGTTGGATCATGGCGGTGATGCCCCAACTAAACCTGAACTGAAGATCTTCCTGAAAGTCTGCATACAGATTCTCGCAGTTAAGGCGGTAGAGGACTTGGAAAGGTTCCCGGCGGGCAGAGATGCCGGCACCCCCTGCTGCACGCTTCTCTTCCGGTATAAGACTGATTAAACGGCCCGTCATTTCTTGCTGCGCAGATTCTGTATCCAGTTGCCTAATGGGAGGTACATATTTAGTACCAGTGTTGGAACGAGGTGTCTATCGCATTGACGGGTTGCAGCATAGTTTTACGTTTTTGCCGATTATAGTTATGTGTCATTATGGGTGTTAAATTTTAAAGATTGTTGCAATCCGCATGCATCATTTTGTACGCAAAACTTGAGACAGCGGATCCTTTCCACATTATAAAGGTCTGATTTCATTTTCGGGCTGCTGCCATGGCGGCTTATCTCAATCGCGCCACATCTATGATTGGTGGAGACGGGCCATCTAATCGCTTGGGCTTGTTCACCAATGGATCCTCGCGTGCCATCACCACCGTGTCTGATTCACCACTGCAGGTGTTTGTTCGAGCCAAGAAAAAGATTATTTGACGAAAACGATATATTTGTAGAAATACACGACTACACCAAGGACACCACGAGTTTCCTTCAAGATATTGAAGACAAATCTATAATTGAAGATGACAAAATGAAGCAAGTGGATTCTTATGTTGCCAAGGTGAAAGCTATCCGAGATGTTCTGTGTAGAGACCACATGAAAGTTGCTTTTTTTGGACGGACAAGTAATGGTAAAAGCACTGTCATCAACGCCATGTTGCACGAGAAGATCCTGCCCAGTGGCATCGGGCACACCACCAACTGCTTCCTCCAAGTAGAAGACTCTGACAATAATGAAGCATACCTCATGACAGAGAATACGGATGAGAAACATAATGTTCAGTCGGTTGGACAGTTGGCGCACGCACTTTGCGATTCTCGCTTGCAGGAATGTGAACTGGTGCACATCTTCTGGCCTCGAGAGAAGTGCGGCCTCCTGAGGGACGACGTGGTGTTTGTCGATTCTCCGGGAGTCGACGTGACACCAAACTTGGACGAATGGATAGATAACCACTGTCTGGATGCAGATGTTTTTGTTTTAGTGGCCAATGCTGAGTCCACGCTTTTGGTTACGGAAAAGAATTTCTTCCACAAAGTGTCATCGAAACTTTCCAAACCAAACATCTTTATCCTCAACAACCGCTGGGATGCTTCAGCTTCAGAACCTGAATTTTTGGATCAGGTTCGAAGTCAGCATGCAACACGTTGTGCAGATTTTTTGGTCAAGGAATTGAAAGTGTGCACCCCGAAGGAGACGGAGGAACGAATCTTTTTCATTTCTGCCAAGGAAGCCTTGCTTGCTCGGTTAAAAGAAAAGGAACAGAAGCCAGCCAGTTCTGGCGCTCTGGCGGAAGGTTTCCAGACGAGATATTTTGAGTTTCAAGACTTCGAGCGCAAGTTTCAAGAGTGCATTAGTATGTCAGCTGTGAAGACTAAGTTTGAGCAGCACTCTCAGCGCGGTCGACTGGTTACCACGGACGTTCGTTCAGTTCTGGAGAGCGTCCACGACCGAGCCAGCGCGCTGCGATCTGCTAAGTTAGAAGAGAAGAAAAAACTTCACGAGATGCTCAACTTCACGGAGCAACAGCTCATGCTCATCACTAGAGAAATGAAAGCTAAAATTCGACATATGGTAGACGATGTAGAACAAAGGGTTTCTAAAGCTTTAAATGAAGAAATAAGAAGGCTGTCCAATCTAGTGGATGAATTCAATCTGCCGTTCCATTCGGACCAACTAGTAATAAATGTATACAAAAAAGAATTGCATTCTCATGTTGAGAATGGCTTAGGATCGAACCTGAAGGCGCGACACTCAACAGCTGTGGCTCTGAATATAGAATCTGCGCAGCAAGAAATGACGTACCGTTTAATCAGTCTTATACCGGAAGAGAAGCATGCAGCGGGGGGTGCCGGCATCTCGGCCCGCCGGGAACCTTTCCAAGTCCTCTACCGCCTTAACTGCGAGAATCTGTGTGCAGACTTTCAGGAAGATCTTCAATTCAGGTTTAGTTGGGGCATCACCGCCATGATCCAACGATTCCAGGGAAAGAATGCGCACAGACTTACTATCAAAAATTATTTACCAATACTTCTGCTCTGATCAGTTCAGCGTGCTATATTTGCATCTTGATATCGTGCTGAAAGAGTTTTGGTATTCCCTGTTTAATAGAATTCGCCTGTACGAAAGTTCTCTACCTCACCGACTGCATGAGACCAGGGATTCGTGAATTCGTGTGGGTCATGTGTGAATGCCAGGAGCTATACTGGGAAATTACTTGACTAGTTTAGATGGACTTAACAATTTATACTGAAACAGATTAATTGAACAACATAATTTATTATAAAAGTTTTACAAAGTAAATTTACCTAGCTAGAATTTTAATAGTTTGTCAATAGTGGATTAATTATAGAGCATTTCTAAATTATAAACCAATGAGGTAATCTAGGTCGAAGATTTCTATGAGGAATTAATCTTGATGTGTGGCAGTGCAAGAACGCGCCGCCTGTGGAGAAGATGTCCAGAAGTTCCAGGGAGTGTTCGCGTACACCCGAGTCCTTGAGTTCTCGTCCGTCGTGCATTCAGATCCGCAAGCCTATCATTAACCTCCCAGCTCCCGAAGATCTCTCTATTTTCAAATGATTTCGCCCTTACTGATAAGAGATTTCGCCCTTAATGATATGAGATCAAGCTCTCTCAGGATAATTATTATTAGCTTCTAGTTACTGATATTTCCATTACTAGCAGACATGTAATTATTGTCCGACGATGCTAAATCGTATAAATTGGTTGATACGACAATTTCATAGTAGAAATGATGGACTTTATTCTATCCTGTTGCTTAATGATCCATTATAATCTAATTAATTGATATTACACATGTGCAAATGTCCCCGAATCTAATAGTATTTTTAATATTTATTTAGTGGGTAATCCTCCACTTATCTACATCGAATTTTTACGATTGTTGAAGTAAACTTAAATATTACAGATTGATTTGTAAAATAATTATAATAAATGAAACGTAGAATGAGGGGCAATAATCCGGATTGAGGTTCACGAAGTCGTACCAGGTTGTACGGGATTTATGAAGGTTTATGATAGTTTACTGGAAGATATAAGAGTTCATGAGGATTTGCGAAAGTTGATGAGGGTACTGTAAAAAAAAATACAATTATTAGTGTGATATCTTAGGTTTTAGCTCAACCCAGTAATGGATGCACTGTTTGATGTTTTTACCGGGAGGAGTTGATCCTGGTTCCCGGACCCTCGTAGTAAGTTGTGTTCGGAGACAGTACTGCACGCAAAAGAGAGCTGTTCCCGAGCTGCGGTGATTTTTATAGCCTCGCGGCCGGTGATGCCACACCATAGTGATGTGCATCAGATTTGAATTGCGTTAATCATTATTTATTTAATTTAAATTACACTGGTTGGTGAGAAATTATTTCGTGACAATATATATATATATTATCACGAAATAATTTCTCTTATATATATATAGATATATATATATATATATATATATATATATCTATATTATATATATATATATATATAGTATGTTAATATTAAGATTTTCGCGGGTAAAAGATGAAGGATTATTTTCTAGGATAACCCGCGTATTGTAGTCTTGGGAAAGACTTATATTGTACCCAACGTTTCGGACAGATAGCACTGGCCATTTTCAAAGGGATTTTTGCGCCTTGTATTTCGAGTTCTCTTTTGAATTGATGGCAAGCACACCATATATATATATATATTGCGATGTAGTGGGGCCTACCCACCCAGAGAATTTTTCGGTTAGGTTGGCGGTGTAAAGCCGTGAGGTTGCCCGGCCGGTTTTTTCACAAGATGGCCGCCGGCGCTATGAAGGATGGTGCCGACAAGCTGACGGCGCGTTACTGTTAAAATCTGAACGGGTCCAGATTCGTCGCTAAACGAGTCGTTTCTGGTACGTTTTTATTCAGCAACCTATTTTCATCTCCCCTGTGTAATATTTGTAATGACGGATCTTACACAGGACCCGTTCCGCTTCCGTACTCGGAGCGTTCGACCAGGGATCGGTCGGACATCCGACACACAGAGCAACAATGAGCCTCGGGATGGGATTAAGCATGGATAATCCGCTTAATCATCGAGATTGAGGAGGATCCGCTTGCAGCTGGGCTGTGGCGGTGAGGAGCTGTCTCTAATGGCGGCTGGCCGACGGATCCGTACCTTTGCCGCGGGTCCCGTGGTCAATGGCGAGACTGATTTCCCCGGGCGAAGACGGACGCCGTCGGAGAATTATGTATAATGGTCGGCGTGCACGACCAGAGGCTTCAAGTGGGTATCCGTAACATCTTATTCACGCTAGTTTAACTCCCGGTTTCTGCGAGGAGTTCGATTAAGAAGGATGGGCATCCTGGCCATCTTCGCTTCGACGTCCAAGGAAACCGTATTTGTTGTGCTTCGAAATCTAGAACTTTATTGTAGTGAAGAGTAACTCTCAGTTACTCTTCACTACAATAAAGTCAGGAGCCTTGAGCTCGGTTTTATTTTAATTATAATGTTGTAGCCGTCGGCCATGTGGACGGAAAACGATGATGAATTTCTCTAGTATTGATTATTTTCTCTTGACATAGTGTGCCTGGTACGCACAAGGTCATACCAAGTTTGAAAAACTATTAATAAATTCCCAAAATATTTTAAAACCCGAACGGCTAAAAAATCGAATTTAAAAATAGTTAAATATAGGGTGGGTCTCCGCGTTACGGTGGGAGAAATTCAGTAGGAATATATTTTAAGTTTAAGAAGAATATTTTAAGCAAAAAGTTAAATTAGAAAGCAACAACAAAAAACACTTTTTCAGGAAATTCAATAAAAAGTAAAAGGCACTTTTTTCTCAAAACACGATTCCGCGGACCGGCAGCGTAACAAGGCGAAAGTAATCTCGGCGAACTGAGGATGCTGAGTCTGCGGAATCTTCCTTTATTTATACTTAAAATCTAGACACAGCGGGAAATCAACGGTCAAAATGGGATTAGTAATGGAGGGGAGAGACATCTCGAGAATACCCAGTGGTGGATGGTGGTCAGCGCAGCATTCCCGAGCGGATCATACCGTGCCGGCTCATCCTCTACATGGACTATTTTGCCCGCCTAGCCAAATTATCTCCCGAACGGGGAGGTGTACATATGTAAATGTTACGTCAAATTGAACGCCTGGCACATCTGCATGTGAATTCAATTAGTACCAATGTGTCCGGATGTGTCGGCGTTCATAAATCGCCTCAAAAAAGGCCGATTCCTATCTCTCGATGTATCTCCTTCCAAACTAATCCGATTCTTTATTTTATAACGAATTCTGACAGGAAATGACATGCCAGGTTTTGTGCACTTTTTCTGAGTTCATCTCGTGAACTTTCTGATTTTACGGCGTTGCAAACTTTCCACGCGCCGCGTACGTCTGGTCCATAAACCAGCGGCCCCCGCCAGGCGCCGGCTTGTCGCGTTCAAACGTCGGCCTGCCTGACCATTTTAACGGCCTTTCAAATCTGCTGCGCAGTTATCTGAAAACTGGCAAAAAACATATTTTTGCTATTTAATTTAATCCGCGAGATCGGCCGTCATCCTCCACAGTGAGATACGTTTATTTCCGAATCTCGCGGATGTCCTAATAATGCACAAAACCTTATATCTCCAGTCAGGATTCGTCAGTAATAAGACCGCTAATTCCACTCATTTTATTTACAATAAAAAATTACAAATTACATATAGAATAAAATTACAAAAAATTCTTAAAACTATTCAAGTTGTCGAGGCCTCGACGCGAGTATAAGAAATATTATAAACTAAATGCATAAATGTTGAAAAAATAAACCTTATGGCAACAATTACACATACACACACACGGCCATATATTGTTATTTTTATTAAATTTAAAAAATTCAATTTTATGCCGCTGGATTGATCGTGTGCGAAACAGTGCCTCTCGGCGGTAAATTCCTCCCAGTATTGTTTTATTATTGATGTCGGGACGGCTGTGTCCGTCCCGAGTCATATTTTATTTATGTAATATAATTTATCTGGATACCTGATGCGGCTGAGACCGCTCCCTGTATATAGTAATTTTAATTAAATTGTATTTCCCAGTAGCCAAAGTTTTTTCTGATTTTGATTTCCCGAGATCCTGGTAAATATTTACACACACTCACGAACACAATACGCTAACGATGACCATAAATACACACCAGCATGAGACGGCATCGGACATTGGACCACGGACGAGGTGACTGTACTGAGATTCATGCTCTACCAATTGTAGTAATGTCGGTGGTGCTTGGGACTCGGGCACGCAGTGGCGTTCTATCCGCGGTAACATGGCAATATATATATATATATTGTGACGTTAAGCTTTTTTTACCCGAACCGTAATTAATTAATTGATAATTAATAGAACTAGATTATGAGCGAATATACCCCGATGTTGCAATACAAGTACTTTTATTTTTTGAAATGGTATACTCCGCTCACCGCGTCTAGCGCATGTTATCTATGGTCTAGCGACACGTCACTACGAACCCGCCGCATTCCCGATTCTACAAGCATGTAGCGAGAACACGCTAAAGAGCTTCCATTTTGGGTAAGAAACGCAAAAGATAGTTTTGATTGACCTGATATAACACAAACTGTCTTTTTATTGTTATATTTGTAATAGGACTAATAATTTTTATTATTTATTCAAAATAGGAGCTTTTCCGCGGTACGTAGTACGTGGGAGCTGATTGAACCCCAAGTAGAGATGGCCGGCTGCTGGAGTTCAGATTAGCACACGGAAAGGAGAATTTCCGGAATCACAGCTTGAAGCGGTCGCTTCGGGCCTCAGCAGTGCGGCTGGTTCGACCTAGGAGATGGATGCTGCGACATGATGCACGGAGGTGTCATCAAGCCTTCCAAGATGTCGGCAGGGTCCGCCGGAAGCGTCGCAGAAGATAATCCTTCGTACGGTATATGGTCAATTTAATACGCGGGAGCGTCGTCTTCATCGTCTTTGGGGTTGAATTCGCTAGCAGCAAAGTTTCTAAAAAATGTGTGGGACATTTCCAAGGACATTTAAAATTATTTAATCATGGTGATTCCGTAATTGGTGCATTGAACATTTTACCATATGGTATTGCATAACGTCGATGTAACATCCATCTCAAAATTTTGACATAATCTTAATATTATAATGTTGTAAGTTGATCGTTAATTTGTGTAAATTTGAATTGGTAAGGGGCGTATATTAAATTCATTCCATGGACAAGTTACCATACAAAAAATAAATTCTCCAAGGTAAACATTAAATGTTACAATTCAGTCGTCGCATCGTGGAATAAGTTTGGTATGCGCGCTCTAAAGGTAAATTGCATAAGCAAAATTAAAACATATCAGGTAGATCTTAAGAATGTTTGTTTATTTAATGAATAAATGGGATTGTGATACTCGAGCTGAGATTTAGTTTCTATTTCTAACTTAAGATCCACATAATAATTACAGGGATGTTTTGTATGTAAACAGAAGTTCCAGGTCCACTACCCAAAAAGGACTCCTTAGAGCCATGTACAAATATATATATATATATATGAATAATGGAACGGACAGGGTTGAGCCATGTAAAAAATGAGAACATAACATGACCACTATGAGCGGCGCGTATCCAAAATAAATCAGCCGCTACATACAGAAAATTGCATTGGAGACGAGGTGTGTATGCCACCACTGAAAATTGGGTTGCCGATCGGAGCGCGCGCAAGTCAGTGCCCAGCGGCCGTTGCCGCGACTGGAGGGGGGCCGCGCGCGCATACTGCTTCCAACTAGCTGTAGAACAACATCGTCCGGACACTAGCCCTGAGGATGGCCCTTGGTTAAATGAATATGTAAAATGCGGCCTGTTTGGCCGCCGATGTTATTTCCAGCTACAAGTGTCGATACAAATATGTGTGGAGTTTGTATATGTTATGTAAATATTTTAAAAATATGTTGATGCCTTGTAAGAAGCAGCGCTTGGCGCCCTTTTTGTATGCAATATTGTCATGTGCATTATGTTGAATCTCTGATGAGAAAAAAATGTATTGGAATTTTATGAATTTTTATGAATAAAATGGAAATAAATAATTTTTTATTTGGCACCTATTGGTGCGTGGACAGAAGTTAGAAGTTTGAGCCGAAGGGATTCTTCCGCGATGTAACGCCCCAAATAAAGTATGTGTGTGGCACGCGGTACCCGCGATGTTCGCCAACACTAAATGGGCATGAGTGTGGCACGCAATATTCGCCAACACGGGAGACGAGTCTCGCTGCAGAGGGTCTCGTCTCTTTCTTTCCGCCGTAGAATCCGCCGATGGGCAAATAAATGTTTTTGAATATGAGAGATTTTACAAGCTTACCTGACCGGCTATAACTTCTAACGCCTAGTACTCAAATTCCGAGCCCCCGTCTGAGATGCGTATATGGGATACCCTCCACGGGGGCCCAAAGGCCTGCACCGGGCGCCATCGTGGAGATGGTCATCATGAAATAAATGGGTACTGGAAGACCGTGAGAAGATTTTTGTATTTTTCTCGATTTGGAAACGGTGTACGCCTGCTTTCAGGCCCACGTCGCGGTAAGCTCGCGCGCACGGCTCGCCGTGGAGAATATTAAAAAGTCGAATTTTTAATCGACGATCAGAGCGGCTTATCGTGGACGAATTCCTGCTTATGCAGTGTCATTGCATTCCTTTACTGAATGCCTGTCTGGAAAATATATTTTTATATATGTGGAATGATATAGGCGCGCCTGAGAGTGGAATAAAAAATTGGTTTTTGGCGCTTTTTTGAATGCCTATAACTCAGTAAATATTTACCTGAAATATTTGGAATTACTGTTAAAATGAGCGCTTGCATGCGCAATTTACATTTGTCATAGCAAAACTTGTAAAAATGCTGTTTTTGATTTTTTATGAATTTTTGAAAATTTGAGCCGTTTGTGGCAAATTTAATTTTAGTTTTTTGGGCCTTGTATGACTATCTTATCTGCTAGGTCTGTTATTACAAAATAACACAGTATTAGTCTCTTGGGAGCTAAAATGCATTTTTTGTGAATTAATTTGTCTCTGCCATATGAAATCTGCCGCGCGGTGAAATTGTGCAATCGCGAATGACGTAGTTCACCGCTCGGCCGCTGGGAGCACTGCGGCGCCTTCCCAGAATTATGCAATCTCATTGGTTTTTGTAACATGCTATGACGCAATCTTGTGAAATTTTGAATTTGGTATAAATATAATGCATTTTTAAGCGAGTACCACAGTTACGCAACTCGCGTTGGTACGAGAATCGCTATTTGGACAATCTTCTTGCTGCTTTTTATTTCTGACCCCTGCTCATCTACTTTGGACTCTGCTTTCTTGGATTTTTGTGACCACTACTTTCTGACTTGGACTTCGCTTCGGATTTTTTCTTCGACTTTAATGCGATAAAAGCACTACTTCGGCGTTTGACTTCTGGCATATCCACGGACTACGAGCTTCACAGCAAATTCTGGTGGCGATCTCTGCCCCACCAGCGAAGACTACTGAGCCGCATAAAAAAAAGTGTTCCCATCCGGAACAAATAATATGTATATTGGGAGTTTATCTTGCAATAGAAAAAGAATTTGGCTTCTTGCCATTTAAGAGGATTACTATGAGTCGCACCAGAAGTCAGATATACAATACCTCCCTCACCGGCTATTCAGCGTGGCATAAGATTCAGGGTTAGGTACTCGTGGACTCTATCAGAATTTTACGCGTAGTGACTCAATAAGCTAGAATATGAAACAAAATAATTAGGGTGATATGATTTCTAGACTGTATAATGGATTTACAAGGGGAACTAAAAGCAAAATAAATTATTGACACAGTTTATTAATGAATAATACATCGAACAATTTAAATTCATCAAACCCTGACTATTTCTACATCTAACTGATTATTCAATAATATGAAGCTCGGCCGCTAACTATTTCTATAATAAATTTTCATTTATAATATCCATTAACAACATTTACATGACCTATCATAAATGAGAGTATGAGATTTACTATACAATGTTTTGTAACATGGATACACAAATCATGACGTCACAGCGAAGAGAGAAATCGAACGCCACTTGATTCGAATTTTAAGCGTTTTTATTTTAATTATTCGATCCAAGTTAACCTGCTCAACATTTCACGGAGATGCTAGCTGTTTGCGCAACTGATTCCCGCGTCTGCTCCTCCAGGTTCGCACAGCATTCCCTGCGTTCACCCTCCATCTCAGCGAGATCCTCGTGTTGGTTTAAGTTTAAATATTATGCTTTAGACCGTTATCCACTGATTGATTTATATTATAGTTGGTTATGGATGAAACATCAGTTACAGAATTTTTAACCCGTGATCTCTCTCAGTAGTATTTAATCTCAGGAGAATTTAAATCTTGATGTATTACTTCACGATTCAACTGAAGATGACTCTATAATTTATTGCATATTATTATATAAAAAATTGTGATGGATTTAACTTTCCGCATGCGGGAGGGTTTTCGTTAAAGCACAATTATTTACAATATTAAATATTAGAATTATTGATTAGTTTTATTGCTAAATATTTATGAATAACGGATTACATTCCGTGGTAGAAGGTTACATATTATTAACACAATGACGTTGTGTAGCACTCCGAATTAAAGAATCTTACATTACTACATTTTGGGTTATATTTAAATTTTTAAGTTTAGATTAATTTCGGTATTTATTCGGGCAGAAAATCATTAAATAGGGTCACAGTGGTATAGGACCACAGCTATACATGGCCATAGTGGTACAGGGGTTCTGCAAAAATAACACAACGATATTAGATAAAATACCTTCAAAGTCTGCTGAATCCAAACTGGAGGTGCACGGATGGTGTATAACCAGGTCGGCAAGCTGTCCGATCTTCCTGAATCCCTGTATATAGATGGTGAGGTGGTCTTGATAACAAAGAGATCTTTTGTTCCCGCGCGAGTTTAAATAACCTACCAAGGCCTAGTGATGGGACACATTTAGTGATGGGCAGTACTGAAATCGATCGCAATTCTTTTTCTCAAATTACGTATTTGCGAAATTATTTCATTACAGTATTTATATACATATATACGAATTATTTTCTGGAGGAACCCGTGTCATATAGTCCCGAAAAGGACCTTTACACTCCCGACGTTTCGAATAGGTAACACTATTCTTATCTTGCCTTCTATTTTGAATCCTGCCCAAAACTGGACGAGTAAACCCGACTGTTTGGGCCAAGAGCCAAGATGAAAGTGAGTTAAAAATCTTAATCTTAAGCTTAAAATTATTGATTTATTTGTTTAATAACCGACTTTGTGAACGAGTAATGACTTTGCTAATTGTTTTTTTCTATTATTGGTAGATTTTGCGGGTTAATTATCAAAGATATTAGTGTTTGTCATTCTTATGGAATCGTTTCTACTATTCATGTTATTTTTATGTATGAAAATTTCTATTGCGTCTCGGTATATGCGCGATGATTCTATGTTAAGGTTAAACGATTTATAAATAGGTACATAAAATGGTTCTGCATTTGGGTTGTTTTAAATTTAGCCGTTTTGATTTGGTTTCCATTTCTCATAAGATTAAAGTATTACTGGTCTTCTGTAAAATTTTGTATTTACTTATTTTCAACGTGGAAACTTGCTTGAAATATCATGTTTGGTACCTACTGGAAATGATTTGAAAAAATATTTTGTTGAAAAGGTGGAGATTATTTCAGTATTATTTTAATAATGATCCTTTGTGATATTTTAACTGAGTTTAGATTTTTTTATAAGAACTTCCCCATCCAATAACGCCGTAGATATATGAGCAGAAAGTGAACAAGGGCGTAGTACACATTTTTAATAATTTTCGCACTTAAAATATGCCTTAGTTTTCTTTGCTAACAAATATGTAGATACATTTCCTTATTATTTTTAAAAGTTCTATGATGTGTCTATTCCACTTTAGGTGTTGATCGATAATCACGCCAAGGTATTTCGTTTCTTAGGTGGAGTTGATCAAAGTACAAATATTATTAGGTAGTTTACAGTTAGTATTACATTTTTATTCATGGATTATTACTTTGTTGTTATAATGAGGTATTTTTTGTAGAGAAAATTAGATAGGTAGTATATGTTGTTCTTTTAGCGTTGATGTCAGTAGGTTTTTGTCAAACCATGATTTTAAAGTATTAATATCTTCATTTGCTAATTCATGAGCTAGTTCCCATGTTGGGCCATTTGTTATCAGTAGGTACAGTAGGTATCATCTGCGTAAGATATTAGTTAATCATTAATATTTTGTTGAAAAATGTCATTTATATAATTTATTAATTATTATTATTAATACATGTCAATCCATTTAAGGGCTAAGAGATTTTTTCCGTTTTTTTTTAAGTTTTAACACAAGTTTTTTATGAGAAATGCTATCGGATGCTTTATTTAGATCAATAAAAAATCCTATGCATTTGTTTGATTTATCCAGATTGCTCTGTATATTAATTAATCATTATTTAAATAATTACCATTCTTTTTTCAACTTAACTTACTGATATTTTTTGTAATAATTATTGTAAAACAAAACAGTCAAAATATATTTTTTTATGAAATTCTTTATTGAAAATAAAATTGGTACATGTTAAAATGATTTTATGTATCACATTTTTTATACTTGCTTAACTATCACCAAAAAAGTTAAAACTTGTGTTTGGGGCAAGAGTACCTACATAATGCATAATATCTATTGATTATAATGTATGTAAAAAAATATTTTTAAAGTAAATCAATGAGTCAGTGAGTATAAAGAGGCATGTAAAGGTAAATAGAATGTAAACATATAATATAATATAAATTAAAAAAGGAAGGAAGAAGAAAATGACGGAAATAAAAGGAAAAGGAAGAAAATTTGTAACAAAGCATGAATATTTAAATATTTGTACTTTATGTATTTAAATATATATGTTTGAAGGAATATTATTTTTAAAGAAATGAAAATTATAATACCAAATTAAATTTTTCTTTTCTATTTTTTTTTTACTAAAGAAATTTCTTTCTTATTAAATTAAAACTAATTTGTTTATTTACTCCCGTTCGCTTTAAATACAAAACTCTTGGGGTTAACACTAGAAGCGCCGAAGATTAAGACCCCCCTAGAACCGCCGTTGGAGACATATTTGTCCCATTCTATTTATTATAATGATATTGGTATAAGACATGAAAGTTATGATTAAAACTACTTTTATTTTATATAAATATTTAATTTTTTTTTTTTATTATATAGAATTATTATATATGTACAGATTTTTCTTTTATATTGTTCTTCAACAATATTTTCAATACAGTAATTTGTTAATTATAACTGCCCCAGAACAGGTTTCACCAAGTGGGGCGTTATAAGCTTATAAAAATGTGTTACATAAATTTGTGATAACATAAATATATTTTAAAAAAGTGTTACATAAATTTGTGATAACATAAATATATAAAAAAAATGTATTTTAAACACGTTTATTAATTAACTTAAATCAAATCCTTATTGTCTGAAAAACAAATACGTAACAAATTATGAATTAAAAGTCTAATGTTATAATACTTTATTAGCTAGACAGTCGAGGTGTAACACAAGACCAAAAAAATGAATAAAAAAAAACCTATTGTTATTACTATTATTATTATGATATTAATTTTTTTTGGTTTAGTATCAAAATCATCGCTACCCGCATAGTAATAGTAACTGTAATAAATTATCAAATATTTATAAACCAGTTATCATTATATGTCGGGCAATTAACTCATAAAAAATATTTTTTACCTGTGCATTTATTGCAGACAGTTTTTTTTGCACAGGTGGCACTTCTCATAGGACTTATTATTTGAGCATCTTGACTTGGCCTGCCACCTTGTTCGTTTATCTTTTCTCTCTCGTATGGAATCTCTCGGAATGGTTGTTTTTCTACTAGACATATAATTTTCTCCCAATTCTTCCCCTAATTGTAATAAAAAGTCTCTGCGTTTAATTTTACTGTTGTTGATTATTTTATATAGCACCCACGCATTTATACCCGCTAAATCTAACAAATTATAAAATGTATGAAAATCTTGAAGCTGCCTTTACTATATATTCACGAGTCATTTGATCTACGAAATCTACTCCATATTTCAAGCTATTGTAGAATAATATCGTCTCAGGTTTCTTCTTTGAACTAGAGTCTTTGTTATATTGGAATGCATAGTGCTGAGCAATAGAACATTTTTATTAGATTTAGCCTGATAAAAAGTCAATGATGTATCACCGGTTTTTAGCACAAACGTACCGTATAATTCTTATTTAGCGGTCTTCGGGGGTACGGGTATTTCTCTGCGAGCTCTATTGATTGTGCCTACGATACTAGTACTTTTGGGCTTCAAATATTCAAAAGTGAAGTGAAAAAGTTGTCACAAGTAACAATTTCTTCACAATCCAATCACCTAAACTGCTAGAAACAATGATGAATCATTTGTTCGCGCACACATCACCTCTCCACTCCCGGAGCTCTGACCGCACATCGAATTATTCTTCGAAACAATGACGGGACAAAAAAGGGACCAGCGGCGCTTCTAGGTGTATATTATTTTTTTAATAAACTATTCTTATTATAAAATTGAAAACATTTTGAATTATATAAACACATAAAATTACTAAAAGTCAAAAAGTTTCACCGACCTAAATAAAAAAACAAAGTTATAGACGATTAAACTTGCGGATGGGGCAAAAATGGGACGGTGGCGCTTCCAGTGATAAACAACAAAGTAACGAACTAACCATCGAGCCGTTTAGCCGGGGTAGACACTGTAGACAGAGAGGAAAGAAACCCACAGTCTTCTGTCCTGGCATACCACTTTTGCATCGTTGAATTAACTTTTAATTTGTTAATATAATACTCCAACTGTACCTAAAAAGATTTTTCACATGTACGTCTACGCGACCGCATTCGATCTACATTCGCTCTTCTTTTGTCAATTCCAGGCTTCACTTCTATGCATCAGAGCTGGTATCAGAACTCCATTATATACCACTAGTCTTACTTCCTTTGACAGATTTTTATTGATCTGCATCAAAGATTTACCGACATTTTTTACCCATATTTTTACTCAGATTTTTGTCCGTCATTCGGACTTCACTTCCGGAAAGCACTTCCAGAGGTATCTCGAGTACTTATTCCAGCACCAAAATCGGGAAGATCAAGGTTCCGAAAAATAAGGGTTGTGATTTCAGAAAGGGATGGAAATGTCTTGTTAGAAAAAAGTAATCCAGTATCAGCGAACTATCGGTAAATTAAAGCTGACAATGTACAAAGCATAGTGCAATGGATAAATTAGTTACACGTAGACGTGCTTCATTGGAAATAACTTACACTCGGAAGAAAATGTTAAGGGCACGTTTCAATACGACGTGCGATACGAGACAATCGCGATATCAGTTTGATTATCTGCTCATGTTCATGTTAGAAAAAAGAAATCCAGTGTCAGCGAACTATTGATAAAATTAATGATAACAAAGCGCAGTGCAGTAGATAAATTAGTTAATATTACACGTAGTTATGTGCTTCATTGGGAAGAACCCACTCTCGGAAGAAACTGTAAAGGGCCCGTTTCAATACGACGTGTGATATGAGACAATCGCCATATCTAAGTTGGATGGTATAAAATGAGGAGCAAGCCCGCAATTGCCATCAAACATCGGTGATTCCACTGGACACGATGGCGTCTCCGACAGTCAGCGGGATATTCTTCGTGCTAGCCGTACAGGTAATTATAAAATATTCATTTTTATATTTGTTTCTCAGACCCACATGGTAAAAGAAATATATCGATAATAAATAGTCTGTTCTTAAAAGTCCGATGAATCACTTCATAGTTTACAAAACTTTCGTTACGTATTAATATATATATATTTTTATGCTGCGTACGCACATTTTCCATTACTACTTTAACATTTATTTTGAAGTGTATTATTTATAATATTTTTAATTAAGACTGCGACCTGCATTCCTCCTCTGGCGTTGTTATTGAGTTATATACTGAACTCCTTGATTCATTAACTACCTTTCATGTCGCTCTTGGGCCATATACTGAACTATATGCCTTGCATTTTTCCTTTCCAATATTTTAATTTGACAAGTAATGTGTACATTGCCAATCTGAAAAATAACGAAATTGTATGGAAAACATTAAAGTAGGTTGTCCTGTATTATACAGATATCTTTTAATATATTTATACATTTTTAATGTGTAGAAATATTATAAATTATATTTTCCAGAAGTGAATTGAGTAGTCAATAAAATATATATATTTCTAAATACAAAAGCACTTATAAATATTTATGTATATATGTTTTCATAATCTGCACAATTCGGAAGCATTAATATTATATGTAGATGATTATGGAATTTACTACCGATTAATACTAATAATAATAACTAATAATAATTATTACTACCGATAAATCATATTGGTCAATAAATTTAAAAAAATAGTTATAGCCAAACAAATGTTGGATTAATATAAAGGGGCATTATTTGTGGAGTGAAAATATCAATAATTCAATTATTTTAAAAATTATTTAAGTGTTAACTTTCTTAAATAATATATATTTACAGGGTACCCTTTCTGCCTGCATTCGATCTGAGAATCCTACACTGCATATATGTTTAACATGCCCTGAACCATGCCCGCCACCGCCTCCACCACCTGCTCCGTGCAGTAAGCCATGTCCACCACTACCATGCCCTGAACCATGCCCATCACCGCCTCCACCACCTGCTCCGTCCTGTAAGTCATGCCCTCCACCGCCATGCTCTGAGCCATGCCCGCCACCGCCTCCACCACCTGCTCCGTCCTGTAAGCCATGCCCACCACCGCCATGCCCTGAACCATGCCCGCCACCGCCTCCACCACCTGCTCCGTGCTGTATGCCATGCCCTCCACCGCCATGCCCTGAGCCATGCCCGCCACCGCCTCCACCACCTGCTCCGTGCTGTAAGCCATGCCCTCCACCGCCATGCCCTGAGCCATGCTCGCCACCACCTCCACCACCTGCTCCGTCATTTAAGCCATGCCCGCCACCGCCATGCTCTGAACCATGCCCGCCACCGCCTTTACCACCTGCTCCGTTCTGTAAGCCATGCCCACCACTACCATGCCCTGAACCATGCCCATCACCGCCTCCACCACTTGCTCCGTGCAGTAAGCCATGTCCACCACCACCATGCCCTGAATCATGCCCGCCACCTCCCCTACCTGCACCGTGCTCTGAGCTACACTTAATACTGCCATGCCCGCCACCGCCATGCCCTGAACCATGCCCGCCACCACCTCCACCACCTGCACAGTGCTCTGAGCCATGCCCACCACCACCGTGCCTTGAACCATGCCCGCCACCACCTCCACCACCTACACAGTGCTCTGAGCCATGCCCACCACCACCTTGCCTTGAACCATGCCCGCCACCACCTCCACCACCACCTGCACCATGCACTAAGCCATGCCCACAATCACCATGCCCTGAACCATGCCTGCCATTGCCTCCACCATCTGCACCGGGCTGCAAATTATGTTTACCACTTGTATGTCTTTAATCATCCCCGTGCATTCCTTGATATGACCGTATTCAACAATCGGTCTTTGAATAACACCTTTCACCTCTGCTTCATTATTTAATGTATATTGAGCTATGTTCACTGTTATCTTGACTACCATGTCCTACTCTTGTACCAAGCTCATGAATCACATCCTTATGAATCATACGAAGTAAACCACATTATTTTAGAAGCCTTTTAAGGTATTTTTCTCCTTGCCCCGTAATTAATTTGGCCTGTTAATGCCTTGGTTCACCACTTTAATCATCAATCATCAGTCATCAACTTCATCACGATTACTACAACTTATCTATTTTTAAATTCATAACTATTAGTTCAATATAAAATTGATATAAATATTTTATCTAAATTGTGTAATTTTTTGTAATAATTTGCTTCAAAACCAAATTTCAAAATTAGGGTTTTTTTTGGTGAGAATTTATTTTAATCAATAAACAATTTGGCAATTGAATAATACTTTTGTTTTATTTCTTTTCAAGAACACAGTGGTCATTAAATGATACATTCAATGTACTTAATATTCTCGGTAATATTTCTGTCACAGGGATTTACTAATATATTCGCTCTGCCTATTCTTTTACAAGTGTAAAAAAGGTATTATCTGAAGTCCTGTAAAGTAAAGTTCAAATATTGTTGTGTGTGCAATATTAAAATAAATAAAATAATAAAGGTCATTTAAGAAATTCAAACATGTACCATATGGGTTGATGCTCGTAATCAAATGTTTATTTGTTTTCTTTTATACTTTTAAAGAATTAATAATGTGAAGACATACAGAAAAAAATTGTCAATAATAAAATCTTCGTCAAACTTTTATATGTGGTTTGTTTTGCATGGGTTCAGTATTTAACTACCTTTAGTCTGATTTCCATTCCAGGACACCAACAAATTAGTCCTATTTTCGTAGCATAGGCTTTTAGCTTAGTTTGAGAAAAGTAGGAATATTGATGTGATGTGAGAATAGAATGACACGTATGGCGTATTCGCATAGCTAGTAAAAATAAAGTATGCTTGAACATAGAAATAAGGCATAACATACACAAAGAAAGAATAATACAGCGTAAGTCATATGAAAATAGGAGTAGGTACAAAGAAATAAAACTTGAAATAAACACAGAAGAAATGCATTTTACATAGTGCAAGCCATAATGCTTGATACATATTAATAATCTTTGGGAGCTTCCTCATTCCGATTCTTACTTCAACAACCAAAAGGATTGATTGTTGAAGTGATAATGGTGAATAAAAATATGAATAAAAGAAGAATTTTGTGAAGGAAGAAGAAAATTTTGAATTAAAATTAAAAAATTTTTGGATACTCATAAATCGGATTTTTTTCTACTTTGTGCTTCCTTTGATTTAATTGTACTTCCTGTTAATATCTTCACTTTTCAGGTTGATCAATAATATTGCGTTTTGCCAGTTTATCTGATACAATAAAATATGAATCAGATTCATACACTGCATACAATTCGGAGACATCAAAATAAATTATTGTATCCTATATTTTGTTATGAGCGGACGGTGTATTACGTATTTTAATTAAAAATACTTGTCTTACATTAGCGCACCGTAGTTACATTATAATCTTAGGTCTCGTAATAGTTGTAACAGTAGGCAATTATTTTTGGTAAAATATAACTTGCAGCAATAAATGAAATTGATAATATGTGTATCAATTCTAGACCATTACATTAGTCTCAAAATCATATTCTCTACACATCGACTTAACATTATTCGACGTTGTTTTCTTTGAAATTCTATTGTTAAGCATCCGAACCACGCCGAAAACCCAAGACATTGGACGAAGCGATAGCCCAGCACAGGGAATCATCAAGAAGAAAAGTAAGGCAAGCCGACCCCAAATCAAACGGGAAGCGGGTGAAGAGAAAGAAGAAGAAGTTTTGTTTGAAATTTTCTCATTTTTTGGCATGAAAGATTGTAAAAGGTGCACCACCTACTGTGAAGAAGCTTCGAAATTAGAAATGTAAAATATATTTGCCACGATGTGGTACTGGAAATGATAGTTTTTCCACGAAATTTCCGGATCCTGGTTTTAACATTAATGAGTAGTTTTAACAAACGATAATGATAAAAAAATCGTTTTTATTAATAAACAATTGTAATAATCAAAAAAACACATTATTTTTAAATACAGCTAAACAATGATTTTTAATAATTAACATTAATATGCAAAAATACATAAAAAATAAACACTTAGTAGTAGATACACTTTTAAAAATACAATAATTAAATTAACAATATTTTAATAAATATACAATAATCGGAAAAGAAAATATTGAAAAAAAATATAGGTATAAATTATTAAAAAAGCACTCTGACTCAATAGAGCAATAGAGAAAAAAGAAAAAAACATTTATTTGGAGGTAATAAGAAATAAGCATATTCCGATAATAATGTCAACAAAATTCAAAATTCTGTTACAAACCCGGTGTATCCGTGTTATTAGTGAGTTGACAGCACAGTTATTTTTATAGATACCTTCAATATGTATTGCAAAATATTGAACAACAAGAAAACATGAACAATATAAATAAGATGAATGGGTTTAAAAACAAATGCTATAATTATTGTAAAAAAAGTACAGAATTATAAAGCATAAAATGTATTATTTATTATAGATTATACTATATATTAGATTCTTAATAAATTAAAATTTAAAAAAAAATACTCTGTGGCGACTCATTTTATTAAAGTTTATACGAATAGCTATGTATTTAACCACACAGATTTTTCTGTAACAAAACAGTTTAAATAAAATATTTTTTTTGAAATTCTTTATTGAATATAAAATAATTACATGCTAAAGTGCTTTTATATATTACATTTTTATAATTACTTAACTATCACCAGAAAAGTGAAAACTTGTGTTTGGAGACACGAGTAGATAATGCATTATATCTATTGATTATAATAACGTATGTAAAAAATATATTTTTAAAGTAAATCAAAGTATATAAAGAGGCATGTAAATGTAAATAAATAAAAAATAAAAATAAACGTATAATATAACGAAAATAAAAAAGGAAGAACAAGAAAATAAAGGAAATAAAAGGAAAAGGAAGAAAAACTTGTAACAAAGCATGAATATATAAATACTTTCTATTTTATCTATCCAAATATATATGTTTGAAGAAATATTTTTTTTAAAGAAACGATAATTATAAGACCAAATAAAAAAAATATTTTTAATTTTTTTTTTACTAAAGAAATTTCTTTCTGTAGTTTTATAAAAATTAAAACTAATTTGTTCATTTACACCTGTTCGCTTTTAATACAAAACTCTCGTGGTTAAACAGTAACTAACTTACCATCGAGCCGTTTCCCAGAGGGGTAGGCAGAGGGAACGAAAGCCAGAGTCTTCTGTCTTAGCATACCTACCTCTTTTGCTTCGTCCACATTTTTTCATATATCCAGCATTACATTCCAACTGTACAAAGATTTTTCACACGTGCGTCTACGCGACCACATTCAGTCTACTTTCGCTCTTCATATGTCAATTCCGAATACGAAAATGAACTGAATGACAGGGCGAGGGTGCGTACCACCGGGTGCGGGCGGGCAGGTCTTAGTTCCTAAGTCGCCGCACTCCAATTTACGTTGGGCAAGCAATAGTGATTTCAGAAAGGGATGGGAATGTTATGATAGGGATAAACATATTTGATTCGCAAAACGTATGTGCGTGTGATCAGTTTGTTTATCTGCTCATGTTCATGTTAGAGAAAAGAAATCCAGTGTCAGCGAACTATTGATAAAATTGATGATAACAGTGTTCAAAGCGCAGTGTGATGGATAAATTGGTTAACATTACAGATAGCTACGTGCTTCATTGGGAATAACTCACTCTCGGAAGATACTGTTAAGGGTACGTTTCAATACGATGTGTGATACGAGACGATCGCCATATCAGTTGTTTATCTACTCATGTTCATGTTAGAAAAAAGTAATCCAGTATCAGCGAACTATAAATTAATGCTGACAATGTACAAAGCACAGTGCAATGGGTAAATTAGTAAATATTACACGTAGTTACGTGCTTCATTGGGAAGAACTCACTCTCGGAAGGGCACGATTCAATACGACGTGTGATACGAAACAATCGCCATAACTAAGATGGATGGTATAAAATGAGTAGCAAGCCCGCAATTGCCATCAAACATCGGTGATTCTACTGGACACGATGACGTCTCCGATAGTCAGCGGGATATTCTTCGTGCTGGCCGTACAGGTAATTATAAAATATTCATTTTTATATTTCTTTGTCAGAGCCACACGGTAAAAGAGATATATCTTAATAAATAGTCTGTTCTTAAAAGTACGATGAATCACTTCATTAGTTTACAAAACTTTCGTTACGTATAAATATGTATATTTTTATGCTGCATACACACATTTTGCATTACTACTTTAACATTTATTTGGAAGTATATTATTTATAATATTTTTAAGACTGCGACCTGCATTCCTCCTTTTGCGTTGCTATTGAGTTATATACTGAACTCCTTGATTCATTAACTGTCTTTCATGTTACTCTTGGGCCATACATTGAACTGTTTGCCTTCCATTTTTCCTTTCCTATATTTAAATTTGACAAGTAATGCGTACATTGCCAGTACGAAAAAACTGAAAAATAACGAAATTATATGAAAAACATTAAAGTAGGTTGTCCAGTATTATAGAGATGTTTTTAAACATATTTATACATTTTTAATGTGTAGAAATATTATAAATAATATTTTCTAGAACTAAATCGAGTACTCAATAAGAATATTATTACTAGAGAGATATATATTATATATATTATTTTCTTAATACTAATGCACTTATATATGTATATATTCTATCATAAATAATCTGTACAATTCGGTATGTGATGCACAGTACACGCACACACGCACATTAACAATTCGGAAGCATTTATATTATGTGTAGATGATTATGGAATTTCCTACCAATTAATACTAATAATAATAACTAATAATAATTATTACTACCGATAAATCATATTGAGTCAATAAATTTAAAAAAATAGTTATATCCAAACAAATGTTGGATTAATAAATACAAAGGGGCATTATTTGTGGAGTGAAAATATCAATAATTCAATTATTTTTAAAATTATTTAATTTTTAACTTTCTTAAATAATATACATTTACAGGGTGCCCTTTCTGCCTGCATTCGGTCTGAGACTCCCACACTGCATATATGTTTGACATGCCCTGAACCATGCCCGATACCGCCTCCACCACCTGCTCCGTGCTGTAAGCCATGCCCTCCACTGCCATACCCTGAGCCATGCCCGCCACCGCCTCCACCACCTGCTCTGTGCTGTAAGCCCTGCCAATCACCACAATGCCCTGAACCATGCCCGCCACCGCCTCCACCACCTGCTCTGTGCTGTAATCCCTGCCCATCATCACCATCCCCTGAACCATGCCCGCCACCACCTCCACCACCTGCACAGTGCTCTGAGCCATGCCCACCACCACCGTGCATTGAACCATGCCCGCCACTACCTCCACCACCTGCACAGTGCTCTGAACCGTGCCCACCACCACCATGCCCTGAACCATGCCCGCCACCACCATGCCCTGAACCATGCCCGCCACCACCCCCACCACCTGCACAGTGCTCTGAGCCATGCCCACCACCGCAATACCCTGAACCATGCCCGCCACCACATCCACCACCTGCACAGTGCTCTGAGCCCTGCCCACCACCACCGTGCCTTGAACCATGCCCGCCACCATCTCCACCACCCGCACCGTGCTCTGAGCCATGCCCACCACCACCGTTCCTTGAACCATGCCCGCCACCACCTCCACCATCTGCACAGTGCTCTGAGCCATGCCCACCACCGCAATGCTCTGAACCATGCCCGCCACCACCTCCACCACCTGCACCATGCTCTGAGCCATGCCCACCACCACCGTGCCTTAAACCATGCCCGCCACCACCTCCACCACCACCTGCACCATGCACTCAGCCATGCCCACAATCACCATGCCATGAACCTTGCCCGCCGCCGCCTCCACCACCTGCACCGTGCTGCAAACTATGTTTACCACTTGTATGTCATTAATCATGTCCGTGGATTCCTTGATTGACCTAATTCTATAATCGATCTTTGAGTTACACCTTTTATCTCTGCGTTATTATATATAGTGAGCCATGTTCACGATCATCTTGACTACCATGTCCTACTTACGTACCAAGCTCATGAATCACATCCACATGACACATACTCATACAAAGTAATTATATACCCCTATTAAACACACACACTTTTAGCGGCTCTTTAAGATAGTTTTCTCCTTGCCCCGTATTGCCAAAACTTAATGTCTCGGTCATTATTCTTGTATTGATTTGGCCTCTTTGTACCTTTGTTCACCACCTTAATTATTCATCACCATCGCCGCAACTTATCTTATCATAACTATTAGTTTAGTACAAAATTGATGTCAAATATTTTTTCTAAATTCTGTAATTTTTTGTAAAGACTTTGCTTCAAAACCAAATGAAATTTTTTTTTTTTCAAAATTAGGAACTTTTTTTTGTAAAAAAATTATTATAACAATAAATAATTTGGCAATTAAATTGTATTTTTTATTTTATTTATTTTCACGAAACACTGTTGTAATGTACCATCAAACGGGGTTTTTCTGCCTCGTTTTAGTACTATATTTTGTTTGATCGTGTTTTTTCATTGTTTTTTGTATCGGTGGGTCCATCGCCACATTATTTTATGTGTTATATACCCATTGAGAATGAGAAAGGGAGTATTGTGAAAACTTGGTTTTTATGGGTTAGTCTTTTCTGTGTTGTTTATTATAAATGTGCGATTTCATAGTATTTTCCAAAGCAACTTTTCTTTTAATAAGCAATCTTTCAATAATTCACTTTGACATTTTTTTTGTTTCAATTCCTCTGCTAAAATGTCAACATTTTCTCCTTCCAACAGATATTTTGGAGAAAAGCCAGTAACCGTTTGCTCTGATTCATTATATTTTTGAATACACTCATGAGCAATAGTTGTCCAGGCCAATTTATTCTTCCTTTCGTTTATTTTACATCTAATTTTATTAACTAATGTTTGGTTAAATCTTTCATTCAAACCGTTTGAAAATGGTGCATTAACTGCAGTAAAGATAATAAGTATTTTTCTTCATCTAAATTTTTTTTAACTTTTAGGGTTTATTCCTGGATATTGATCGGACAGAATCATACCAATTCTATGTCCATGTGTGTTTTTAACTTTATAAAGTCATTAAAGCACTTTGTGTTCTTGAAGTTAAGATATACCAGAATATACAAATTTCTTTTGGAGAGCCTGAGCCATCAAAACCTCCAATGGTATCTATCTATGGATACTATTTCAAATGGGTAAGTTGCAGGACCTAAGTGAGACATTAGTCCATATTTATATTTTCCTCTAGATTTATTTTTTAAGTAGTAGGGTACAATTTTGTTTTTCCATTGTTGTATACCTATGTGAAAATAAAAATAATTATTTTTTTTATGAAGTTTTTGCTGAATTCTTCAGTTAATGTTATCTTTGTTTTTTTCTTGTTTTCTTATAATATATTTTGTTCTTTAATTCTAGTCCGTTTTTATTCTGTTTTATACATTCATTTCTCCTTTGAACATTTCGATGTTTTCTAGTTTAAATAAATTAACAATTTTTAAACCTTCCTATTGATTTAAAAAAAAATTATAGTACGGGGACAATTGAATTTAATTAAATCAAGAATAATATTTTAGTATTTTGAAAAAAAAACTTTAAATTTAAATGATTTATGAATTTAAGTTAGATTTTAATAAGATAGGAAGATTATTGTAGTAGTTAATCGCTTAATAAATATAGTGGTTCTGCATTTGGGTTGTTTTAAGTTTAGGCGTTATGATTTGGTTTCCATTTCTCATAAGTATTCCTGATTTTCTTTACATATTTTCAATATGAAAACTTGCTTGAAAAAATCCTCCACGTTTGGTACTGGAAACAATTTGAAAAGATCTTTTGTTTTAAAGTTGGATTTTTTTTCAGTATTCCTTTAATAATGATCCTTTGTGATTTTTTAACTGAGTTTAGATTTTTTAAAAGTACCTCCCCATCCAAAGGGCCTATCTTCTTGTGCCATACCTGTTTAACAGACGTTGGCAATCATGTTGACTATCATCATTTTATTAACTGAGTCCCGAAATAGCTCTATAGTAGACTAGCCAAACCACTGTCTTAGGTTTTTCAGCCACGATGTTCTCCTTCTTCCAGGGCCCCGACTTCTTCGACAAATTTTTCCTGCATTACGGGGAGTAAGATTTCGTATTTCTCTGGATGTCACATCACATATCTGGGATATGGAGTTCTCGGATTTTTATTATTTTAATAACTTATTTTTCATTATTCGTCCGAACCATAACGTCTTCCTTCGTAACTCTGTATCCAGCTCATTTTAAGTAGCTAGTTATCCTTCTGTAGATCCAATCTCGAAAGCTTCAAGTTCTATTTTTCGGTTATCATCCATTCTTTCATTCCGTCAAATAATATTGAGAGCACGTTGCATCTGACCATTTTCATTCGTAATCGAAGGTTGAGATCATAACAGTAGAACATATTTGTGTGCTGTTAAAGATTGCACCAGCTTGTTCAATGCGGCATGTGATTTCAACAGAAGGATCACATATTTCATTTGCATTGCTGCCCAAACAGCCCAAGTATACAATAGTTACATTTTGACACATAAACAATCAATTTGGTCTTAATATTTATAGAATTCCTTATTATTTATTATTATTTAGTAAAACACGCGTATTTTTCGATTATTTGTTGAAATCGAATTTCCTCAAAAAAGAGATTTCGTAAAATTATCACGGTCAGACACTCGACAAGGCACTGAGGAATTCATTGTTTAACATATCAATTACGATAGGTACGAACTTCCCTTGCACACCCCTCGCTCATTAGACACATTCGTCGGAATAAAATTACCCAGTCGGGGTATGAATACCAAACGAATCGTGTTCCATTCACAGCTCCTACTAGGGACCACCAGGGCTACTGGGAACATTGACCATAGTATATATAGATATATATATATATATATATATATATATATATATATATATATTATATATATATAATATTATTAGGGCGTCCCAAAAAAATTAAAGTGATATTTTTTTGATGCATACCCTCTTATTTTGTTTGAATGGTCTCAAAACATTTAAAAATAAAGTTTTGCGTACTTAGGATCACGACAACCCGTGCCGACTTGCAGCGAAACGTGTCTGTGCTTGCACGGTGCGGCGCGACGGAAATCTCGCACTGCTTGCTTGTTATTACTTGTTTATTTTATTAGTAAACGCGTTACTTTTGAGTAGTCAACATGTCAGTGGAGTTACGAAGTTCTAAAAAGGAGATATTTTTAATAGGAGACGTAAAACATCAAATCACCGGTTCGAAACTTCCCTCTAATGGACAAGTACTGGGAGTTTTGTTCTATAATATTCGTGAAGTGAATTTAAGTGTCAATGAAAGTGCAAATCTTACTATTCGTGAGTGTGTTATTTTCTGGGAAAAGGCACGTATACCGACTAAATCATTACCTAACTGTGTTAAGAAACTAGTTTCATTATACCAAGTTTGGAGAGATTTGCAAAAAAATGCGAATAAAACACAAAAAGTGTTTGAACAACGTCGACAAGAGTTTCTTTCCAACTTAGACAATTTGTTTGACATTGCTCATGCCGATGCGCTTCAGGTAATTAAAATAAATGAAGATAGGATCTTCTTGGAGTGCCAAAGAGAACCAGGTCGGCCTGGTCACTTAGCCGGAGTGGACAAAAAACTTACAGAAAAAGAAGAAAAGGCGCGCCTTAGAAACATTGAGGAGGAAAAGCGACGTGCTAAATATTTTTCATCGTTAGCTCCATCTTATGAACCAACACAAGAAAACTCATCTTCTGATTCTGAAATAATAGATTTACAAGAAAATAGACCCAGCCTAAGTGGTGCTTCCTCTCAGCCCGATAAAACTTGTATGCGGAAAAATTTCATAACTGTTGGTTGCCGCATTAGATAGATGTCAGTTAAGTGTGAGAGATTCTGTATTTATAATTGAAGCTACTATTGAGGCACTAGGGCATAACACGGATGATTTTTCTATAAGCAAGTCCTCAATCCATAGAATTCGTACAGAAATGCGAAGAGAACGGGCTGAAGCTATAAAAGTTAATTTTCAAAACAATATCCCGGATACGGTAACTGTCCACTGGGATGGCAAACTATTGCCGGCTCTAGATTCACGTAAATCTAAAGAAGAACGCCTCTCGATAGTTATTTCATATTATGATAATGAACAACTTATCGCTGTGCCAAAATTGGACAGCTCATCAGGAAGCGAACAGGCACAGGCAGTTTGGAATGCCATTATCAACTGGAATCTTGAGGACAGAGTACAGATTCTCTGTTGTGATACTACTGCTTCAAATACAGGCCGTATTAATGGTGCATGTGTGCTTCTCGAACAAAAACTGGATAGAGAAATGCTTATTTTTGCTTGCCGTCATCACATCTACGAATTAGTATTAAAAAGTGTGTTTGAAGCGAAAATCAGCCAAGTAACTACAAGTCCAGACATTCCGTTGTTTAAAAAGTTCCGAGAAAACTGGAAAAATGTCGATGCTGAAAAAATACAAATCTGTACAGAAAAGCTATCTTGTTTAAATGTTTCAGAAATCGATAAACTGCTAGAATTCTACCGACTTGAACTGACTAAAGAAATAGCTAGAGATGACTATCGTGAATTAATTGAGCTTTCAATAATATTTCTTGGTGGAGATACAGAGAAGAAATTTAAGATTCGGCCTCCAGGTGCTATGCACCAAGCTCGGTGGATGGCGAGAGCCATTTATTCGTTAAAAATATCATTACTAAGCTCCCAATTCAGAATTTCAAACAAGGATAAGGCAGCTCTGTTGGATGTCTGTCTGTTTATCGTGACAACCTACGTCAAATTCTGGCTCCAATGCATTTTAGCAGTAAAAGCACCTTATCAGGACTTATGCTTTTTGAAGTCCATGAAAGCTTACGAAACAATAGATAAAAGCATTTCCAAAGCAGCTTTACAGAAGTTTTGCCAGCATTTATGGTATTTGACAGATGAAGTGTCTGTTTTGTCTTTATTTGACGATGATGTCGATCAAGAAACTAAAGTAAAAATGATTGCTGACTTAGCTAAAGAAAACCCATCAGCCGATAAACTCGATAAACGTTACATTGTATCCAAAGAAGAACTTCGTGGCCCAATTTTTGGTATGTCTTATATGTAAATTATGCTTTGATTTTCTTCTATAGTTTACCATACGATTGATAACCGTTCCTTCTGATTTAATTCCAGAAAAAAACATTGATGACTTCGTCTCTGTCAAAAGCAAGTTCCTATTTAATCGACTCAAAATCGATGACAGATTTCTGAAGAAGAGCCCTTCTTTATGGTCAAATGATGATTCCTTCCAACAAGCTCAAAGGAAGCTATTTACACTGAGAGCAGTTAATGATACGGCAGAAAGAGCGGTTAAATTAATGCAAGATTTTCATGGTTTAATCACTGTTGAAGAGGAGCAAAAGCAATTTTTATTACGTTGCGTACAAGAACACAGAAACGTATATCCTGATTGTAAAAAGCAAACTTTGAAAAGGAAATTTAATGATTAATGTGTCTTTTACTCTAAATACATAATAAATATTATAAATGTGTTTTATTTACTGAATATAAATAATGAACTCTACAATGTCCCTTTAGCTCCATACTAACTTTTCAACTTAAACTTTGACGTCAAGTCGGCACGGGTTATCGTTATCCGATCTCAATAATATTTAATATTTAAGTTTTTGGAGTCAAATGAAAAAAAAATAGAGGGTATGCGTTTTGAAATTCGAAAAAAAAAATTTTCACCCTTATAGCCTGGGACACCCTAATATATATATATATTCAATAATTTTGCCATTATGTAAATTGTAAACATAGCTTGTACAAATTATTAATTTACTGTTATTTCTGGTCTACTACAATCGTGTGTATCACGATTCATTTTATCAGTTTTGAAATATTGTTTAGGTATATCTGGGTACAACAAAAAGATTGAAAAGGATCGCAACTGAATGTTTCCAAATAATGAGTTTTAACAGCAATTTAATAGCGGGAGTGTGTGCACTAAAAGCTTTTGGAATTATTTGTTGCAGGTATTATTATATTATATTAATACTTCCTTTAGCCGAAACTTGCGTGAATTGTCGGATTCTAGAAGAGCCTGTTATATAAATAAAAAATTGTCATATTACTTCAAAGTTAAGAGAGTTAGTAATTTTAAATACAGTTTTTGTGATAAAGCTTACAGTTTAATTACTGATTAGTTATTTATATTTATAGTTGATTTGTTTGTAGTATCGAGATTGCTTTTATGATATCCAAAAACTATTAAAAATGTCATTTTGATTACTTATTGATTTGTCCACCAAAAAAAATTTAGTACATTAGTTCTAGATAATGTATTCAAATATTTTTTCTGTCTTTTTATTTAATTTAACCCGAATTAAGTATTATAAGTCTAGGAAAAAAACGTTAGAATTCAAAATATAATGTAAATTTTAATATGTCAAAATAATTTCGTGTTTGGCCGAAATCAAAAAAGCCGAAATTCGGTTTCGGTTTCGGCTGAAAATATAATTTCGGTCAGTCCAATACACGCGTACATAATATCAGTGGTCATGAATCATAGCACTAGACACTGTGAAATATTTGTCAAATATTCTTGATTTTTCTAATTGTTTTAAGAGGTCCAGAACTATTGACGATAGTTTCCATTGGTCGTTATGTACTGAAGAAGGACGCCCAGGACCTTCTTTATCATCAAAGCATCGTATATTCTTTAACATTATCCACATCGAAAGCACCCCTTAGTGTATGAGCAGTTTTGAATCCTTATAAAAATGTTTTTTTTTTTTTTTTTCATAAGTGATTGAGCAGCCTAATTTGAAGAAAAATTTATAATAAAATCTTCGTAATGTTTAAATGGATATTAACGTGAGCAATATGAAATTACATTTTCATTGAAAATTTTTCTTAAACCTCATGATCTTTGTCTACGGTCTTGTTTCTGTTATTCTATCAACAGTTGTTTCGTCCTGATCCACGTTACGGTTCGCAAGCCGCAGCGTCCCGAAGTTAACAAAAAGGTGTCCACCAATCGCCAATTCGTGTCGCTTGGAGGACACCATTTTCGTGTGCTTTATTTTATTTTATTTCAAAGGATGACTTATTTTCGTGACGGTCAGATTTTTGACGACGCACTCCATACCTCGAACCGATTTCAATTACGTATTTTGAAAGCTTCGAACAGCCCCTGTCTCCTCATATTACCCCAACCCCTTGCGTCATTAATATTCGGAGGGCGCTTCGGGCCTTGGAACTGTTGCAACATTATTGTTAGGTTAATTGTTGCACACCGTGAGATCGGCTGCCAATCTGTTAACTCTGCGGACATTTCTTTATCTACCCTAGTGGGGGTGATCACAGATAAAAATATATGTATGTACTGAGAGCCGTGCTTTGATTGATTGGCTTATTAAATTTCCGGGAACTTTCACATTTTTTTACCTTGAAAATAGAGTAAGTATTATTATATCAAAATAATCGTGTAATAAATTAAATGTGTTTCCGTACATGTTTTGAGTTTTCTACTACAATATAAACTTAATCTGCAAGCAAAAAAAGATAGTCAAGATCATTAAATTGAAATAATATCCGGGCAAGGTAAATTCAATATTTAAGTATGGAGATGTTCTTCGTTGCTGAGCAAGATCGAATCATATTATCCTAAGATCTTAATTGATAGGTAATTAGGTACTTTGGATTTCAAAATAAGTTTCTATAACTTAAATAATTTATGCAAAAATATTGTAATGAAATAAATCCTTCGGGTTATTATTAATAGGTACTTTAGATATTTATTAGCAATAGGGTGATAATGCTTTCAATTAAAATAAATTAACACACATGAACTTATGAAAACTAATATAACACACATAACTTATGAAAACAACAATTTATCAATTAATTGTTTCATTTGTAAAACAAACAGATCAACAATCAGAATAAACTAAAAATAAAATAAACACACCTCAACGCACCTAGAATACGAAATTTATGTGACTCTTTTTTTATCTGATGTTTAATTGACATGTGTTATACTTAATATAATTCTTTAAAAGGGTAAGAAAATTAAAATGCGTTGTGGTTCTACAGCTCATATTTTCAAAATAAAATGTAATAGCTCACCAATATGTAAGTGGGGTATGTCTATCGGAGATCTCAATCATGTATTTTTTGAATATCCTTTAATAGTTGATAAGGGAAAATTTAATGAAAGATCTTACCAAACAATATTATACTTTAAATAAAAAAATAGAGATGCGAACACGGAATACGTGTCACATCAATATTCTTACTATTTTCAAACTAAGCTTAACGCTTGTGCTATGAAAATAGAACTAACTTGCTGGTCTGGAGTGAGGTTCGAATCTGCAACTTTTGGATCACGAGGCAAGAGTCCTAACCACAAGACCAACGAGCCAGTCTTTACTTAACTTTACTTTACTCTTTACTTTACTATTAAACATACAGTTAGTTCGCAATGCTCCATCAAACCATGTTGTATTGTCTTTAGTAAATACTTGAAAGTTAATATCAGGAAACATTAATAATTTTAGGATATATTATTGATTATAAAATAATTTACAATAATCTTTGGTTAATAAACATTAAGAGAAACGTGAAATTACAATTTCTAAGAACTTATAATTTTCTTGAAATAAAGATATTTAATAATTATTTAATATGAATTCGAATTCTGATAAATTTCCTTATTATTTATGTACTACATTATCTACTTTCTTTATATTTATACAAATAAGATTTTTATTTCTTATTTATAATTTTTAGTAATATGTGTTTAATAATATTGTGAACGTGTAATTTTTAATTAAACAATCACATTATTTTATATTATGTAATATAAATAGATTGTTGCCCTTTTGTTATCATTGAAAATAATTATGTAATGCTTTGTTAATCATAATTTTTTTATCTGTTAGGTACGTATACATTGAGTTGCATTGGTTTACAAATTCACCGTTTTCTTTATTTATGTTAAGTTATTACTTAAATTATTTGAAATGCTTCATTGTTTTATTTATATTTAACTTGGAATTTATTTATAATTTATATTTTTATGTTTCAATGTTTAAATGGTGTACTTTGTTTTTTTTTGTCGTCAAAGTCTCGGTGACAAAATGCCAAAATATTTTTGAACAAAATTGTTGTAAATAGAGATAATACACAACTATAATACTATAAATAGGAATTTAAGAAGATTTTGATTTAAGAAGATTTAAGATAGTAGAAATGTATGATGAGATGCCGAAGTGATTTTAAAAATTATAGAGTATATGATGTAATATATATTATATATTACATCATATAGGTATATTATATTATAGGTATATTATGTGTAGATTGTATTTTAGATTAGATTATGTATATATAGATTGTATATTATAAGATACGTAAAATTAAAAATGTGAGTTATTATGGATAGTATATTAATAATAGATCGTAGAATATAAAATGTAAAATACTAATTTATTAATATACCTACAAAAATGACATATTATCTAACTACGAGATATAAAATAAAATAAAATGAAAAGTATGTGTGTAAAAATTGTAATAAATATATATTAAAGGAATAACAAACCGAAAATGCTGAATAAAACTGCATTATCAACTAAAATAAATATAAATATTTAATGATGATAACTTTAGTGAGAGTACGATCATAGTGCGTTTTGCATTATTGTTTATTAAAAATAGCACTGCCAACCATACCTACTCATAGGTAGTTGGTTTTAACGAAGGGCGAAGCAATCCTTGAGAAATGCTATAATTATTCTTCCCGCGGTCTGGGATAACTCCCTCTCGCGTGATCACTGAACAGTCGGATGCACTTGATTCTGCATTTGTTTTCGTCGCATTACCTACGGTGCATGGTCGCCGCGCGGCCGACGCGTGCCGCGGATTAACTCGCCGATTGTCGACTCATTTGGCCCGCGCGCCGGGCTTTCGAGGGTGATCTTTTTATTCAACTGTCGCGGGAGGAGCCGTCCGCTTCCATGCGGTGCCAGACGTGACTTCATTTATTTATATACTTAAATACATTCGTGTAAGGAAATGAGCCCTTTATCTCAATAGGGTGAACCTGTGCCGAGATGAGCTGCTTTTCAATAAAATTAGTAAAAAAATACTATATTAAACCCGGCCACACTTTGTTGTGGCTCAGTCTGATATGAAACGAATGGGAAAGTAAATAAAAGTATTCTAGCGAATATAGATTCACCGTCAGAAAAAACACATTCCCGTAGTCTTCGGCGTATAGTAGTACACTAATTTGCAAGCATGGATAACTTCTGTCCTTAGACCTACAGCACTAGTTTTATTTTTAAATTGTATTGCAAGCCACCAGCATGGATAACTTCTGTCCTTAGATATACAGCACTAGTTTTATTTTTAAATTTTATTGCAAGCCACCAGCATGGATAACTTCTGTCCTTAGATATACAGCACTAGTTTTATTTTTAAATTGTATTGCAAGCCACCAGCAGGGATAACTTCTGTCCTTAGATATACAGCACTAGTTTTATTTTTAAATTTTATTGCAAGCCACCAGCATGGATAACTTCTGTCCTTAGATATACAGCACTAGTTTTATTTTGAAATTTTATTTATGGTAATAACAAAATATATTGTTAGAATAATATAAAATTTAGGTATAGTTTTCGCCCAATAGCACGGCCCGATAACACGCAGAGTCATCTTGGAAAATGCACTCGATAATACGTGAACAATGCATTTCTATCGATGGGAATAAAAAAACATCCCCAGATCATTTGTCCAGCACAGTAGCTTGTTGGTCTTGTGGTTAGGACTCTCGCCTCGTGATCCAAAGGTCGCGGGTTCGAATCACACTCCAGACCAGCAAGTTAGTCCTATTTTCATAGAACAAGCGTTTAGCTTAGTTTGAAAATAGTAAGAATATTGAGGTAACACGTATCCCGTGTCACATCTCTATTTAAAAAAAAAAAAATGTTTCACTGTTGGCTGCTTAAATGTTCTCCAGACTTCCGCCTTACGTACTGGATACCATCTGAACCAAAGAGTTTCAATTTTCTCTTATCAGAGAAAATAACACGATTCGATCTCACCCCAATTTTTATACTTATTGGCCCATTCTCAGCGACGGGAACTCATTTTTTTTAATCATAAGTGGATTTTTTGATGGCCTTCTCGCATGGAAACTGCTGTCCCGTAGTCTTCAGTGTATAGTATGGATACTAACTGGCAAGCCACCAGCATGGATAACTTCTGTCCTTAGATCTACAGCACTTTTGAATCGATTTTGTAAAGAGAATCGCTTCAACAGCCGATCTCCGGCGTAAGATGTCTTTTTTTTTGTTTCCGGTAACTTTTTTCGCTGTAGACATGCAGAATCTTTAATTTTTTTATAAAATTAAGCACTGAAGTCTTACTGTAACCAATCTGTCGATCTGGAACTCATTTTTTGCGATAGTAAAATTAATATTGAATTCTTTTGTAATAAACTCATTTCCTTAAATTTTGTCATCCTTCACAAGTAATAAAAATACAAGATACATAGAATTAGTTCTTAGAATTCATTTATATCTGCACTAATACACTTTTAAATGGTGGACACATTTCTGTGCTCGCTACTGTACATAAAATAATTGCGAACAGCGTACGTACCTATTTGAAATGTATTAGAAGTGGCTGATGAATCTTCAATTGTCTCAATGATGGTTGTTTTCCAGCAAATGAAGTGCTTCGCGTGCTCTCCGTTACGTATTATATACTATTCCATCTACTGTTCATAAAGGTATCAATAAATGATGTTGGACCTCGAATGGTAATCAGAAACAACCGTAAATAAAAACATTTAGCGTTGTTCGGATATACAGCGTAGGCACATTCTTTTGTAAATCATTTGATGAAAACGCACGCGTATTTGACTGCAACTTTCTGTCGAAATGTCATTTTACTATAAAAACGTGCGCGTGTTAGAATGCAACGTTGTGTCAAAAATAAAATTAAATAACAAACGAGCCTTGTAAAAAAACTTGTTTGTCCAAATTCTGTATTGGTATTTATCAGCTGACACGGGTTAAGGATTAAGTTTAAAATAAATTTGTAAGGGTAAACAAAGGTTCAATTCGAATGGTATAGATTTGCATCGAAAATATATAAACGGAGGGGAAGGGTTAAGAGAATAGGAGGGAAATGTCGCATATATTACCCGCCAAGTCATTAAGAATAAGTTTACAAATTTTGAGTCCGATCGGTTAAACGGTACAGATTCGCATCGAAAGTATGTCAGGGGGAAGGGAAGGGATAAAATAATAGGGGGGAAATGTCGCATATATAACCAGCCGAGTTCTTAATAAGTTTCCAAATTTTGAGTCAATCCGATGGTCAAATGGTACAGATTTGCATCGAAAATATATCAGCGGAGGGGAAGGGTTGAAATAATAGGGGGGGAAATGTCGAATATGTTACCTGCCGGGTCCTAAAGAAAAAATTTCCAAATTTTGAGTCCGATCGATTGAAAGGGTCAGATTTACCTAGAAAATATATCAGGGAAGGGGAAGGTTAAAAGAATAGGGGGGAAATGTCATAAACATTTCCCGCCGAGTCCTTAAGAATAAGTTTCCAAATGTTGAGTTCGATCGGTCAAGCGGTACAAATTTGCATCGAAAATATGTCAGGGGGAAAGGAGGGGGTAAGAGAACAGGGAGGAAATGTTGCCTATGTTACCCGCCGAGTCGTTAAGAATAAGTTTCCAAATTTGGGGTCCGATCGGTCATACGGTACAGATTTGCATCGAAAATATGTCAGGGGGAGGAGAAGGGGTACAAGAATAGGGAAAAAATATCGCCTATGTTCCCCGCCGAGTCCTAAAGAATAAGTTTTCAATTTTTGAGTCCGATCGGTCAAACGGTACAGATTTGCATCGAAAATATGTCTGGGGAAGGGAAATTGGTATGAGAATAGGGAGGAAATATTGCCTATGTTACCTGCCGGGTCCTAAAGCATAAGTATGCAAAATTTGAATCGAATCGGACAAACGGTGTGGATTTGTATAGACAACAGACAGACAGACATTGAGTTTTATAGGTATAGATAGCAATATTACCGTATTCAGTTTCTGTATCCAGACGATACGTTGTGTTCTGCGTTTTATTTCCTTCATATTTTATTAACTCGACTCCTTAAAAGCCGGCACCAGAAAGCACGTGCACACATGGATACAATCACATATTTTCCATCCGTTTTCATTCCATTGTCGTTTGGTCCAACAGTGTTGCACCTACTCAGTGGGGCGACCGAGAAGTCTCGAGACTCGACATCGATAACAGCGAGACATCGGTTATCTAAATAAAAACATTTTTTACAAGCTTTTATTTTACTATCTTTGTCTGTTGTTTATTTGTTGTGGTGGAATATTGTAATTGACTTTTCACCAACAACTAGCTGAGCTCCGAAACTTTCAACATTTACGTAAAGTGGATGACTTTACATTATTAAATAATTTTTGACATGATTTTGTCATTATTTCATCATAATCGTAGAACAATGACGGATGTGCAAAAAATTCCATATTGACTCTTTTGGATCGTTAAAAAGTGAAAAAAATAAGCCATCTAATGGTATATGAAAAGTGTATTTTTTCTCATTAATTTAATCATCGTTATACGAAGTCGGTATAATGACGGTTCTGATTTGCGATCGTAGAATGATGCAGCATACGTAAAAACGTCTTTGTACTGCGCTGACTGTATTTGAAGTTTGAAAGGTAATCAACTTTAAATAACTAACCCAAGTTTCAAAAGAAAATCTTTTGTAGTTATCGAGCTATGACATAAAGTGTCTTTATGTAAAAAAAACTTCAAACTGCTCTCCTGCAAACTTGAGAAAAATCACATGTGTCGTTATTCTACGATTATGACGATTTGGTGTAAAATTAATAATCACATCACTCACATTAAATTAATAGTCACTAGGGATTCTGAAGTCTCGGGTTTTTTCGATTCCCGGGACTCGAGACCTAACTTTTTAAAGTCCCGGGAATTCCCGGGACTCGAGACTTTGATTATTTTTCGTTTAAATCGTGAAAAAAAATTATGTTAAAAAATTAACTTCTTTACTTTAATCAACTTATATTATTTGTGTTATAGGTACGATAGGTGAAAATTTATTGAAACAATTTAAAAACACTTTATTCGATATTTATTTAAATTTAATTTATTACAATTTTTTTAATCGAAATATTTATATCAATATGAAGTTAAAACCTTTACTTTTGTAAGGAAATATATGTTTTTAAAAACACCAAGGCGTTTAATGATGAATCACGTAGCCTGTTCCTGGTTATGCTATAATTAAATTATAAAAAAAGATTCTCTACGTACTGTGAACGATAAATATAAATAAAGTAAATAAATACTTCCAATTTAAGTTCAAAAATTAAAAGTTCGAAATCCGCAGTTCAGAATATATAACGACGGAAACCGTAAGTAGGAGAAGAACGTATCTGGCTAAAGTCAAAATATAAACTGATCAACCCAAGGAGAATTCTTTTTATTATTCTAGAAATACGAGTAGCACGTGCATCGTACAAAGAAACATTTTGCCGAAAAAAATCAAGGGTAAATATACGTACATTAATTTTTTGTTGTTGTTTAAGTGATATTTTACAAATAACGACGAAAGCTTTTATTACAAAGACAATATAATCTCTCTGCCGAGTGCCGACAATCGAGTATCTTGACGAACCGCTTGCTACCTGCTCTGTATGGGTATGGCTTGTTCTCGACTAAGTAGATCTTAGAGTATTGTATATACTCTAAGAAGCAGATTTTATTTTAAAAATATAAATGTAGGATATATTGAATAAAAGTGAATCGGAAAGTCTCGAGTCCCGGGTTATTAATTTTTAAATTCCCGGGACTCGAGACAGCAAAAAATTTTTGAATTCCCGGGAATAAATTCCCGGGTTGTCTCGACACAGAATCCCTAATAGTCACGTCACCTACAAGCAAGAGCCACAGAAACAGCTGAAGAACATGCTATTCGAAAATTTGTTTAAACATTAAAACAATGTTTAATATTTGGATTCTGTGTTAGTATTGGTGATGTTAAAAAATCGATTACGAATATATACTTTGAGATTTACTTATAAATTAAAATAATAATAATATTATTTATAATAAATGCAACAGTTCCTTCATATATCTTCATCAAAATATGAATTATTTTATCTACACGCACAACTGTCCAAGTTCGTGTTAATGTGTGAATTGTATGAGCGATTATTTATTTAAACAATGTCAGCGAAACAGCGTTTAATTCTGCTGATTTAAGAATAGAATGATAAGATATTGAAGGAATACGTGTGATACGGGACTGGTGATATCAACTGCTTAGCAATGCAATAATTTTCTTTGTACCTAATCATTAAAATGCGTTTGTCGAATTGGAGTTTTGTTGAGTTTTGTTGAGTTGTCAATCATTACTCCTCAATATTTAATTTTTAATCACTTATTTAATGTCTTCATTATTTATTCACAGTAAATAATTATTACTTTTTCTTTACCAAAAATTATGATTTCTAATTCATTATTAATTTATATATGCTTTCATCAATATTATGTATCTTCTGCAAATAATTTTATCTCGCAATTCTTAAGACATTTTGTTTTATCATTCTTATAAATAATAAATAATATAGGACCCAACACTGATCCCCGTGGGTCACCTTTTCCTATTAGTTGTGCCCTCAGAAGCGTATATTAAATTGATTTAATTTGTCTTCGAATGAAATGATTTCCATTTATTCTTCCATCCATAATTCCAATATCTATCACTATTTTAATATATTTGCCTCTATCTATTATCTCATACTTTAAGTTTAAGAAAATTACTAAAATTTTTCCTTTTTTTATTTTTATGCATCTTTCATTCAATAATTGTATAAGCTGTTTCGCAGGAGTGTTTATCTCTGAACCCTGATTGTCGATTAACCAGTATATTTTTATCTTCAAGGAAAGGCACTTGAAAGTGTAGCTTTAACTGTTGTTATTTGTAATCTGTATGTCAAATAGTTAACAAACCACTTGTTTCTGTTCAGTTTTGTGAGTTGTCGAGCGCACCGCACGAGAGGGGAGACAGGAATCCACCGAAATCAATTGTCGCCCTGGGTGTCGAGCGCGCACGTTATTTATAATACATTTTATATAATAAACCAGACGTTCGGTGGGCGAGCAAAGAACTCCGTGGCTGTGATTTATAAGTCCAGTTTACCGTCCGTAATCCCCGGCCGGGTCCGGTCCGGCGGCCGCACCGTCGGTCGTGGCGGGGCACATCAAACGGCCGCCTCGGGTTATTTAACCAAACACTGTATCAATTAACTCCGATATCCTCGTCGCCCCCGACGCACTGGGTCACTCGCGATTTATAGAGCTACTCCAATTATTCTCGGGAATCGCCACAATCAAATCCACATCGAGGTGAATCTACTACACTGTACGTTTTGTAAACAATAAACAAGTGTAAAAAATAAATTAAACAATAACCAAGTGTAAAATAATACAAATTGTTCATGGAATTTTCATTTATGTAATCTCAACAGTAGAGTGATTTATAATGACACGAATAATACATAGTTTGTTCATGGAATTTTTATTTATGTTATCTCAACATTAGAGTGGTTTATAAATGACATGATGTAATGGACAGTTGGTAAACCAATAAGCAAAACGCAGCAATAATGCAGCATAGTAACTAGAAAATGAAATTATAATTATTCAAAGCAAAACAGAAATGACAATGTAAACCAAATTTACAAAAGTTCTAAGTAAAAGTAATCAAAAGGAGTACAAAGTAAAAAAGAAATGTTACGACAAAAATAAACCAGAATAAATAATAATATTAAATCGAAAAAAGTAAAGCATGTTATATCAAGTAGAATTACAGGAGTGTGTACAATATAAAAATCCAAAATACCAAATAAACCACAAAAAGGCAAAAAAAAATAGATAAAAATAAAAAGATAGGAATGGAAGAAAGAGTAAAGGGTGGACTGAGGTTGATGGAGTGTGTGTTTATAGTGAGGTTAGCAGATTTGTGTAATTAGTAATGTGTGTTTGCTCCCAAATAAGTTGTTTGCGCCGAATAAAAACAGCCTGTGATTGGTTACCGGAAATAGTCCGGGGGTATTACCGTTGTGTTTTTCATTCCGTTCTGTGCCGTTTACGCCGTCTGGACCATCTCTTCTGCCTTTTACTTCATCACCTGCTTTGACCTCTGCTCTACTTACTGTTTTTGGACTTCGATTTTGGATTCATTTGGATTCTTACAATTTGGCAAACACCGACAAATTCACTTTTTTGTGAATTTCAGAACCACCACTGTCAGCGGGTTTTTACGATTACCGCTGCACATTTTTGGTTTGTTCTGCGAGTCTGGTCAGGAGACCTGCGCATTCTTAATTTGCGTATTCTGTACGGAACAATAAGTTTGAAAATAATAAATATAAACTAAAAAGGTAAAAAGACGACCAATGTGTGTCGAATTTGACGTTTTTCGATTGCACCTTTCCCCGCAATATTTTTTTTGGATTGTTGAAGTACGTTTCTCTTTGAAACAATGCAATAAGCCGCTACTTTAATATTGAAATACTTGACTGCCGAGGGGCGGGTCTCTTCAAACATCCCTTAATTATGCACTCCAACCCTGCGGGGATTAAAATGCAGGAATATGCGGGCAAGACCCGTCAAAGGAGCGATAGAACGCGACACTTACGCAAACAGAATTGCGCTGTGAGTTCTTACGCAAAGGGGTGCTTTTAGACGGGGGATTGTTTGGTACCCAGCCAACTGACACCTACACATCACTGTATTATAGGCCTCTTTCTGTCTATGTGAGGCTGCGAAAATTCAGCATCTAGAAGATTACTGAAGTAGATAGCACTTTTCCTCGTGGCTTTTAAGTCCAACACAATACCCATACAGCCTTCCACACTTTCCACAGTACCAGGACTCATCCTGCTAATTGCGGCAGTCTGCTTCATGACTAAATCATAATAAATACAGAAGAACAAACTGCAAACTAACCACTAAATAAAGAATAAATAAACTGAACTCTTAAAGAATATTAAAAACATAACAAAAAATAAAATGTATTATCAGTAAATTGGGTGAAAAACATAAACTATGCCATCTCTACTTGAGTTTAATCATAATTTTATATTTTACTACTGAAGTTTAATATTTATAATTCTGTTACTTTCACGTAGAGGTAATATTGTTTACGTTTTTCACTCAAATAAATGATCACCGTAAATAATCTGTACGACGTTTAAGCCGAATCTTTCAATAATATAAGTTAAAAGTATTTTTAATGCAACTTTTTACGTAAATACTTACAATTAATTGATATTTACTATAATTACCTTAGTGTTTTATCAATGAGTGAGTGCATTGAGGTCAATGATTTACAATTTTTTTTAATTATTTATTATTTGTAAATAAATAAGTTCAATAATTTAAAACCAGATTGCTTAGAATCCGTTATTCTGGGTATTTTCGAAATAACTATTATCCTTTATAAAATGTTTTATATGAAATATATTGTTTATAAACATTTTTCTTTATATAAAATAAATGCAATAATTAATCCACTTACGTACAAAACAAAAAACTTCTAACGCAAACATTTATATATTGATTTAAGTATGTATTAAATTATTGAAATATAGAGGAGACCGTATAGTTATGGGATAGGGACACTTATGACATTTTTTTCTTTGATTGAGTACCTAAATTCCAGGAAATGAAACTGCGCTTTGAAATAAATACCATCTATTCAATCACTTTATACGTTTTTAAATAAACAGTTTTTTTTTAAATATCAATTAAATTAATTTATAAGTAAATAAATTGTAATTATATAGCAAAAAGCACAGTTATTGGACAAATTTTTCAGTTACTGGACGCCGAAATTACAGTTATTAAACAAGCACCAAAAATGAAAGAGAAATGCAAGTTTAAGTTGTTTTCCAAATTAAATCATATAGTTTATCTACTGATTAACACTTGATTAAAACTTCTGATTATCATCAGTTTCCACATTGTAACAAATGTGACATACAGATAAGTTATCAGGGATATGAATTGCATGTAAATTGCACATAACTGTTAAATTATCTTTTGAAGAAAACTTTCTATGTCACACATTTCTTGATCCCTTTTCCACTAAAACTTTCCCAATGGTGGACATGTTTAGAAATTGGGCCCATCTCCATCGAAAATTATAGAGGCATCCTCAATAACATCTCTTAAATTTTCTTCTTTAATACAAACCTTAATCCCTTTAACCAGCCCAATTAAATCTTTTATACTGACACAAGAGCCGGCATTAGTCATAACTTTGCTTATTGTCTCTACGAATTTAACATTTCTTTTCATAAAAAAATTGTACCATCTGTCCCGGGTCGATTATTTTTGAAGGGATTCATTGGTGGGATCTTTTGCAGAAAATTTTGAACGCTGCTAAGAACATCTTTTTTATGCGGAAATCCTCTTTTAGCTAAATATGTTACCCAATTTAATACCGTGTTCTTAGGTTTTCACGGCCACTCAGAATCTTCAAGTTTGTGTTTACTGGGGTATTATGCCGTGTTGTTACGACCTTTCGGGCCGACGTTTCGGATCCCATTGCAGGGTCCATCATCAGGGCTGATGTGTTGACACATCATCATCATCATCTAACACATCAGCCCTGATGATGGACCCTGCAATGGGATCCGAAACGTCGGCCCGAAAGGTCGTAACAACACGGCATAATACCCCAGTAAACACAAACTTGAACAATTTAATACCATTTCTCTTCAATTGGACCACTTTTGTTCTTCACTTCAGGATTTTTAGCCTTAAAGTGAAAATTACTTCTTGGAATATCACATTTCGAAGCAAATTCACTCCCGTCTTCCTTGAAGCATTTCAATGCTTCTTTTTTTATCATCTACTGTCTTCTTTTCAACATTTTTAATTAAAAAAGATACCCGCCAGACAGTAATTGGACGCTATGCCAGTAACTGTCTGGAAAGCCAATATTTTAAAAAATTGTGTGAAATAATAATTACATTTTATCATGTTCATATTAAAACATCATATACGTAAAAGAAATATAGGTGCATCACATTATTATAGGAAAGAAAATATCACAGGCGTTATTCATCAGTCTGGCAGTCCTCAGTAAATAAAAATCAACCCCTGAAACACACCCTTTTATGTACTGCGATAATTTTGCCCTGTATTACAAGAAATCAAACGCGTTCGGTCCCTCGCTACCCGGATAAATTAGTTGTTGTAAAGGGATTTCGCGGCTGCGGAATTACAGAACAAGGATTGTACGAGGGTGAAGACGCGAAGGGATGTTTTACTCTGCGGTAAAAGTGAACATCATCAGTGATATTTACATCCCCGAGTCAGAATCTCACGTCAAATATTTTTATCTTTTATAATATTATTCATATTTTTGGATGGCCAGTTTCTTCTTAATACGAATGTTATTTGATGAGCATTATTAGAATGCTTCATGCGATGAGAATATTTAAAAAGTTGAAATAACATTTTCTAAACTTAATTATTCCTTACGATATACACAAATACTAGATTCAGTCAACTGAGGGATAATTATCAATTAAGATAAATTATAGAATACTCACATAAACGAAAATATTTCTAAAACCAAATTAATTAATCAATTAGAAAGACATACAGAAAAATCTAATCAACGAAAAAATATTTTGGCTACTACCGGGATTCGAACCCGGGTCACCCCCTTTCCGGGGACGGTGCTCTGACCACTAAGCTATAGGAGCCTCGTAGATTTCCGTGAATATATCGACCTTATATGTAATTCTCATTTTTATTAATTTGGTTTTAAAAGCTTCACAGAACTTTGTTCTGAAAAATTTTAATTTCACAAACATGAAAGTGTTCTTCAATTTAAAATCGATTGTGTCAAATGTGTCCAAATAAACTGAATTAATTGTTTAATTCTGGCATCCATCTAGCGGTAGTATTACAAAGTAATTTGAACTACCGTATCAAAAAAAGTGGATTGCTCTTTGGACAAAAATAAAAATTAATCACTTAATAAAAATGAGAATTACATGTAAGGTCGATATATTCACGGATATCTACAAGGCTCCTATAGCTTAGTGGTCAGAGCACCGGCCCCGGAAAGGAGGTGACCCGGGTTCGAATCCCGGTATTAGCCAAAATATTTTTTCGAGGATTACATTTTTCTGTAGGTCTTTCTAATTGATTAATTAATTTGGTTTTAAAAACATCCCAGAACTTTGTTCTGAAAAATTACAACTTCAAAAATATGAATGTGTTCTTGAATTGAAAATATTTCGTTTAGAAACTACAAATTTCAAAAAATTTTACATGTATGGATAATGTATGGAATCGTAAAACGTTACATTGTTAAATTCGTCACTTAATTAAGCTAATTAATATACGTCATTAGCCCTGTAGCCATCCTCTTAAGACTTCCAAACATGATCAATAGTTTCGTCTCTGTGAGACTTCTAAAATTTAAATAACATTCAGTAGGTATAAAATATTTATAAGAACAAAAATAAATGACTTGTATGCAGGTAAAAATTGAATATTTAAACGATGAATAATCAAGATTTTCTGTCAGTGTATAATTTTAATTTGTTATGCAATAAATAATGCATAATAAATAATAAGTGTTATTATGATGGAATTGGTGAACGTTGCATTGTGTAAAGTGATCAGTTAAGCCAGCTTATATGTCACAAGCGACCAACTCTTTAAAAACTCCCATATAAATATTTATTCACCCGTATAAATAGCTTCGTCTCTGTGAGATTTATAAATTTATCCTAATTAATGAAAAACGATTTTTTAACAATATTAAAAATTCTATTTGAACTATTTTCGTTGTAATTTAATTTTTAAAAGTAATCGATTTTTATTCAGAATGCAAATCCAAACTGCTTAACACCGTTCGATAATGTAATCCCATTTGGTTCTTACGATTCAGTGTCGCTTTATTGTATTGACCGAACGAAACACGTGCATGTGTTCAAACACAAACGATGCTGGATTGTTGTATGTCGATGTACTTACTCGCTTTTACAACTGTCCTGCTCATGGTCCCTAATCTGGTTAGACGGTCCCTAAAAGGGAGCATTTACACCGAGTTAGGACTTGTGCACCCGACTAAATGACACATTACGACTGGGGCCAGCGGGGAACGCGCACACCCCGCCGACGCGACAGTGGCAAATTCTAATCAGAATTTTATATTGACATTTTACACGACAAACAAAAAAACATTTTCGTTTAGCCTTTTTAAAAATTAAATATAGAATAAATTAAGTATTTAAATATAACTTAAAAATATCCCTTTTATTTAATTTTATTAATTATTTTTATTTTATTACTCTTTAAACACTGCATACTTTTATATATAAATGCTCTTATGTAAACAACTTTCTAACCGATCTACGAGCAGAATTTACGCAGTACATATTTTCAAATATATATTATTACAGGACACTCCCTATTATCTGGGATCTGATTAACCGGGATGAAATTTGAAAAACATTCCAAAAATATGTTTTAAAACGGCAATGTTCCACGTTGTTCATAATGCTTAAACGCGTGTTTAGAATAAAAAAAAACAACTGCCAAAAAAATGATCTTTAAAAAAATTATTTTATGTTTATTATTTAGTTTTGTGCCTTACACGGTTAGTTGCATTCAGGTATAAAACCCGAAATGAAATTTGATTATACACAGCCAAAGAGAAAATTTCTCTAATAGCAAACAAAATAAAATCTAAAACGATCACGATGCTTCGTATCTATCTCGAAAACCGATTCTAAAATAATGATGCTTTTTTTCGAAATCCTCCCTTTTTATAGCCGTTCGAAATTTATTTTTTCAAAAAAATATATAAAAACATAAATATAATGTGTTCTAAACATTTCTACATTCAAATTTTTTCATAAATAAAATTAATTTTTTGCAAGTTTTTACTAGCATAAATAATAAAAAACACAATTATTAAATAAATAAACAAGTACATAATATTAAAACAATATCAATTTTGAAGACATTTTCATTATTTAAAGCATTTGCCAAATTCTTTGTAAAAAGTTGAAGTTTTATAATTCGCTTATGAAAGAAAATATTTTGGAAGCAACAACTAATAAGACTTTATTGTAGTGACATTATTAATTTTTTTTTTTGAAGTTGTACAAATGTTATTATTGGTTTGTGGTAACTAAAATAAGAGATAAATGTCTTCGAATCTCATCTCACGACGATTCGAAGTCATTTATCGACACAGCATCGCAGATGTATGAACGACGAACAAAAATTATCGATTTTCTTGAAAATCTGGATAGCTATGTGAATAGATACGAGTCTGAAATGGGAGGAGCATTGTTACTCGATGAGCATAAGGTCGCTCAGTTTTTATTTTTTTTAAAGGATCATGCCGACGTTTAAGAGACGTACAATCACAATACAGTTGATAAGTTCAAGCGACAGCCAACTGCTACGTCTATTGCCTACTCAAATAAATATTCTAATAATTATGACAAATCATTTTCATGCTCTACTCAAGATATCAGCAACAGTATAAATAATAGTGAGTATCATTGGGCAGATGTTTTTTACAAAGGAGACCATAACATTTGTGAACTGTGAACCTAAACAGATTAAATGCAATTTTTCTAGAAATGGCTTCTCTGAGACAATCTTGACCAACATTTCTCTAGATTCTGGGAGCTGGAGGACCTTCCAAAAAGAACACGCATTAATGACAATGCGAAAGCTCAGGAATGTGAGAAATGTGAGGAAAACCTTAAAAAAAACACAACTCGCCTCGAATCAGGTCATTTCACCAGAATGTTTAGGTGAATCATACAATCTAGCCAATATACAATTTTTTAGTCTAGAAAAAAAAAATTCGAAAACAACCGGATCTAAAAAAAAGTCTATAGTCAGTATATTATTATTTAGAGGAGTACAACGATGAGGCCATCAAAACTATTTTCCAGAAGGATCTATACTGCGATGATCTACTCACGGGAACCGAGACAGAAGTTGAACTTCACCATTTCCTAAACTCAGTTTCTTCAATCATGTCATCAGAAAAACAATTTAGAAATTAACAATTATAGACCAATTAGCCTTCTTAATACCTTATTCAAAATAATAAAGAAATTAAGAATGATGAATTGTGTACAAAAATATGAAATTCTCTGAGAAAATCAATTTGGTCTCTATACTCCTTAAAAACCTCAGTTCACTGGGTATTTGAAATAAGGTGGTATATTGGTTTAGAACATATCTGAAAAATATAATGCAAACAGTAACAATAGAGTAACATGTTAATTCCAATAAAACAGTTTTATATGGCATACCCCAAGGTAGTGTACTGGGACCCATTTTATTCTTATTATATATTAATGACCTATGTAAATTAAAATTTTATGGTATTTCTGTGGCATTTGCAAACGACACAGTTTTGGTAATGAGTGGTGATACTTGGGAAGAAACCTATGCTAAAAGCAATGAAGGTTTATGGACGGTAAAAAAATGGCTACATAATAATCTTCTTATACTTAATGCTCAAAAAACCAAATATATTACTTTCAGTATTTCTTCTAAAAGCCAACCTTCACACCATGATCTGACATTGCATAACTGTGTACAGGAATGCAATTGTCAATCCTTGGAAAGAGTAGACAATATCAAGTACCTTGGAATAATGATTAATAAACACCTGATATTTTTTTATCACTATTTAATATACCCGAACATTCATTAAAAATTTTTATATATATATAATTTTTAACCGTGCTATTTCTTTGGTAATCAATACTATTTACATGTTGTAACTATCCATACATATGATTCTTTACATATATTATTTTACTTTCACTATTGCATTTATATTATATAATATCTACTGTTTTAATTATTCACATTTTATATTTATATCCAATTAATTGATTAATCTTATAGTTATGTAGTTTTCTGTTTTATATCTTTATTATTTTGATTTCACTTAATTGTCAGCTGCTCATCTCGGCACAAGTTCTTCCTTGTGAGATGAGCGGGTCCATTTCCTATGTCATGTATCAAAATAAAGCTTTGTAAATAAATTAATTCAATAAAATCCAAGTTGATAAAAACGTGATTACTTTCAATGATGTACATGTTTTATACTTTATGGTATATTACATTAATGGTACAATTTTTTTTTTGGTACTTTACATAAATGGTACTACTGGTTTATACATGGTTTATAGTGTAAAGTAGCAAAAATATAATGTTCGATCGATTGCATTTCCAGTGATGCGCTCTGCATCGAAGATTTAAACTAGAGTCCTTGAGTGCAAATTTTTGCAACACGATCGGGATGCTTAAGGTTCGGAAAAATTAGTATGGTGATTCCAAAAAGGGATGGAAGGGTTATGGTAGTGATTAAAATATTCTATTTGCATTATACTTATGTTAACAGTGATCTGTTTGTTTATCTGTTCGTGTTCGTGTTATCAACGTACTATTAATGATTTAATGCTGATAATGTACAAAGCACGGTGCGATTGATAAAATAGTAAACGTTACAGATACATAGTTACATGCTATATTGGGAAGAACTCACCCTAGGAGAAAACTGTTATCGACACGTTTCAATACACGCATGATACGAGACAATCGCCATATCTAAGATGGATGGTATAAAATGAGGAGCAAGTCCGCAATTGCCATCAAACATCGGTGATTCCACTGGACACGATGGCGTCTCCGACAGTCTGCGGAATATTCTTCGTGCTAGCCGTACAGGTAATTACAAAATATTCATTTTTAGATATCTTTCTCGGACCTATATGGTAAAAGGTAAAAGAGATATATGCATAACAAATGATTTGTTCTTAAAAATACGATAAGATATTCTAGTAGCGAATCGAGTAGTCAATAAAATATATATTTCTTAACGCTAAAGAATATATGGACATAGGTTTTTATAATTAATCAATACGTCTCGGCATGTACTGCACAGTACATGAACACGCGCGCATTAATAATTCTGAAGCATTGATATAATATATAGATGATTTACTACTAATTCGATCAGGTACTTCATATTATCTTTATTATAAATTATCTTAGTCAATAATTTAAAAAAATTGTTATATACAAATAAATCTTGGATTAATATAAAGGAGCCTTATTTGGGGAATGAAAATAACTATAAGTCAATTATTTTGAAAATTATTTAATTTCTAACATTCTTAAATAATACACATTTACAGGGTGCCCTTTCTGCCTGCATTCGGTCTGAGAATCCTACACTGCATATATGTTTAGCATGCCCTGAACCGTGCCCTCCACCGCCTCTACCACCTGCACCATGCTGTAAGCCATGCCCACTATCACCATGTCTTGAACCATGCCCACCACCGCCTCCACCACCTGCACCGTGCTGTAACCCATCCCCACCATCACCATGTCCTGAACCATGCCCGCCACCGCCTCCACCACCTACAACGTGCTCTAAGCCATGCCCACCACCACCATGCCCAGAACCATGCCCGCCACCACCTTCACCACCAGCACCATGCTGTAAGCCATCCTTATTATCAGCATGCCCAGAACCATGCCCGCTACCGCCTCCACCACCAGCACCGTGCTGTAAGCCATGCTCACCACCACCAAGCCCTGAACCATGCCCGCCACTGCCTCCACCACCTGCAACGTGCTCTAAGTCATGCCCACCACCACCGTGCCCCAAACCATGCCCGCCACCACCTCCACCACCTGCAACGTGCTCTAAGGCATGCCCGCCACCACCACGCTCTGAGCCATGCCCGTCACTACCTCCAGTACCTGCACCGTGCCCTGAACCATGCCCGCCACCGCCTCCACCACCTGCACCGTGCTCTAAGCCATGCCCACCACCACCATGCCCTGAACCATGCCCGCCACCACCTCCACCACCTGCAACGTGCTTTAAGGCATGCCCGCCACCACCATGCTCTGAGCCGTGCCCGTCACCACCTCCAGTACCTGCACCGTGCCCTGAACCATGCCCGCAATCGCCTCCACCACCTGCACCGTGCTCTAAGCCATGTCCACCACCACCATGCCCTGAACCAAGCCCGCCACCGCCTCCACCACCTGCACCGGGCTCTAAGCCATGTCCACCACCACCATGCCCTGAACCATGCCCGCCACCGCCTCCACCACCTGCATCGTGCTCTAAGCTATGCGCACCACCAATATGTCCTGAACCATGCCCCTCACCACCTCCAACACCTGCACCGTGCCCTGAACTATGTCCTTCACCGCCATGCCCCGAACCATGCCCGCCACCGCCTCCACCACCTGCACCGTGCTGTAAGCCGTGCCCACCACCAGCATGCCCTGAACCATGCCTACCACCGCCAGGCTCTGAACCATGCCCGCCACCACCTCCGCCTCACGCACCGTGCTTCAAACTGTGTTTACCACTTCAATGTCTGTAATTATGCCCGTGTATTCCTTGACGTGACCTAATTCTATAATTAGCCTTTGAATCATAAGCTTCACTCTGCCATTCTCACACACATCTTTTTTATTTTTTCTTACTTATGCACCCTGCTCCATGAGTGAATCTCGTCCATAGAAATCATGTAAAGTAATCACGCCCTTACTAAACGCACGTAGTATTCATTTAGCTGATCCTTTAAGTTTGTTTTCTCCTTGCCAGATTCTAATTCATTTCTCGATTATTGTTTCCGTGTATTCTTGTGGCGAGTTGGCCCCTTAGTACATTGGTCCACAACCTTATTCATATCTTTCAACTTCGTCACCATCGCCGCAATATTATTTTAAATTTAAACCCTTTATTCAGTAAAAAATATTTTTGACGTATCATTGTGTAATTTTTTCTTAAGAATTTTACTTTAATACCAAGTAATAAGAATATTGTGTTTTCCAAAATTAACAACTTTCGTATAATTTTTTTTAAGAATTTATTATCATCTGTAAACAATTTGGCCTTTAAATAAAATTATTGTTATTATTTTAAATTATTATTATCATTTCATTTCAAGAAATACTTTCGTTATAAAATTATATATATATATATATATATTAGGTCCTTACATATGAAATTGGCGTTTTGCCGTACTGGCAAATTTAATCTCAAATATCTTCTCTTTTGTTAGGAATTCCAAATCCAAATTTATACAGCTATTTACTCATGTATTTGTGTTTTGAAAATTATAATTCATTTGTTTTTTCCTCAATTGTTTTTTTCTTTGCGTCACTCAGTTTACAAAATGAGAAACTTGAAATATCGCGTTATTTACGAGTACGAGTTCCACCGTGGCACCAGTGCTGCAGAAACGGCTCGAAGGATTAATGATGTGTATGGCGACGGTGCCGCAAAAGAAAACACAGTGCGTTTTTGGTTCCAACGTTTTCGTTCTGGAAATTTCGACCTGCAGAACAAGCCCCGTGGACGGCCGGAGACCAAAGTTGATAATGAAGAATTGAAGGCTATTGTGGAAGCGGATCCATCGCAAACCACATCCGAGTTAGCTGCAGGCTGCGGTGTTAGTGATAAAACTATTTTAATCCACTTGTAGCAAATTGGTAAGGTGAAAAAGCTTGTAAGGTGGGCACCTCACCATGCCCCAAGCGAAAATTGACTCCAAAAAAGTTACTTGTGTGCGTTTGGTGGACTAGTGCTGGTGTCGTTCACTACAGCTTTCTTAAATCTGGCCAGACGATTACGGTCTATTGTCAGCAACTGCAAACCATGATGGAAAAGCTAGCTGCTAAACAACCAAAGGCTGGTTAATCGCTCTAGGCCACTGCTGCTTCATGATAACGCTAGACCACACACTGCACAACAGACAGCTACCAAATTAGAGGAGCTTCAATTGGAATGTCTAAGACGTCCACTGTACTCTCCGGACATTGCCCCAACAGATTACCATTTTTTTCGAAATTTGGATAACTTCTTTCAAAGGAAAAAATTCAACTCCGATGGGGCAGTCCAAACCGCCTACAAAGATTTTATTGATTCCCGTCCGAATGGTTTTTTTAGTAAAGGGATCGATGAACTACCTATGAGATGGCAAAAGTGCATAGATAGCAATGGTACATACTTTGATTAAATAAATATATTATAATAAAAAAAAATCGGCTTTATGTTCCTCCCATACTAAACGCCAATTTCATATGTAAGGACCTAATATATATATATTCAATTTACCGAAAAAAAAATTGTAATGTTTATTTTTCAAGGATTTAGTTTTTTCCGTTCTGAAAATTTTTTGGCATATCATAGGCAATGATCAGAGGTCACTTGACGCAAACAGACCATTTCTACAAAGTTCTCAGTTTGGCTGAATTATAAGCAGTCCTATTGTTTTTAACTGTGAACCTAAACTGATCAAATGCAATTTTTCTTGATATGGCTTCTCTGAGACATTCTTGATCAACATTTCTCTAGAATATGGGAGCTGGAGGAGCTTCCAAAAGAACACGCCTTCATGACAGCGAAAAAGCATGTGAGGAACACTTTAAAAAACACACAACTCGCCTCGAATCGAGTCATTTCACCAGAATGTTTAGGTGAATTATACAATCTAGCCAAAATACAATTTTTTAGTTTAGAAAAAAAAATTAGAAAACAAACTGATCTGCAAAAAGCCTATATTCAGTTTATTAAAAAGTATCGGTCACTGTTCTGAGTCTACTATTCAGCGATCAGAAACAGCCTATTTTTTATGTCATCATGTTGTGCTTCGAGATATTCGTCTCACTGTTCCACCAAAATTTATATTGTACATATTCGAAATGATGTAGTAGCGTATGTCGAAGAAATAGTTATTCCTCACGCAAATTGTCTGAAATAACAACTGTCCAACAAATTCTGCTTCCTTGATTGCCTTCTCAATCGCACATTGTTGTGTTTCTTGACCACCTAAATAAAATACTCTGTTCTGTATTAACACATAACAACGAAGTAATACTATATGGTGATATAAATGTTAACATTCTGGATACTAATAATTGGTATACTAATCAATATCTTTCACTTATGACGAATCTTCTTAAATATGAATTAAAAGTTGAAACGACCACAGTTTTGTCTACGAATGATGTTAACATTGCTACTGATGATTTTATAATTTGTGCTTATTCATCAATCGCTATAAGTCAACAAAGAGAATACATTGGAGAAAAAAATATTTAAAGCCCTGGATAACTTCCGGAATTGTTGAATGTCATATAAAACGTCGAAATTCAACTTCCGAAATTGTTGAATGTCTTATAAAACGTCAAAATTCATAAAAATTGCCGTAGGGAGCCTAATAATACTGAGATGATTGCGTATTACAAAAGATATAGGATCTTCAGAAGCAGCCTATAGTTATAAATAGATTGAACATTTTTTGTAATATAAAGTTGTTATAGGGGGGGATTGGTGCTTTATATTAAAATAAAAATACATATTATTTTTTAACGGATTAGGTGAACGTCTTTTGCCTCCGCACTGACCTCAAAAATTTTAATTTAATGAAAAAAGTTTAGTATAGTTATGGCTAAATATTGCGCTTAATATAATGGTAAATGAGTAATAAATGATACTTAATATATATTTTTGATATTTATTATTACTCTTTAATCAAAAATATTAACAAATTAAAATAATAATAATATTATAAAAACGAACAATCAATGTGCTCGAAAATCTCTTTTTCACTCAAATTAGGCTTTACGTTTCGTGATTCCAGTTTGGCTTTTATTGCACCTAATCGTGAGTTTTTTGTGCATTGAGAAGAGGTAGCTTCTGTTGTTTTTTACAGCCCGTTCAATAGCTTGAGTGTGGCACGGAAAACTTTAAAATAACAGTTCACCCTCACCACGTGATTCAACGATATACTGAATTTCTTTGTCAGACAAGCGTTTCATAATCGGTGGTTCAGTTAATATTTCCTGATAATTTATTAATATTTTCTGATAATGTATGTTGAAGTATAGAAATTTACTGACGGTACTTCAAACAATCTTATTTTTAAATATAAATATTTTAAAATATAGCGCCGGCTACCAGTTTTCGAATGTGTCATTAGTTATCATTACAAGAAGGATGCTCTCGGGATGTGCAAAATAGCTATGGCGTTGAGCGACAGGTAGTATTTTAGATCTTCTGGTACATTCCCGGAGGCCATAATCATGTTAAAAATATGCCGCATGCCATCTTTGCATGATAGTTTATTTTTAATATATAACCAAGATGGTGCGTACAACAAATGTAGCAAATATCGTCAAATTTTCGGATGGTATCTCTGTTGTTACAAATAAACGTCACATTCAATTACCACGTGTGACCCAACGGGCATGTGACATTTTTCCTGGAGGTTTATGTGCCATATTTTCGGGTAAATCACATGAAAGGACCGCTCAGACAGTTTTGTGCAAGTACTGTTGATCTGTACCAAATCTTGGGCCATTTCTGGAATCAATCCTTCAATGCGCTGAAATTTTTAACAGACAATTGTTCACAGGTCGCAAGTGCTTTCCCCAATGGCCCAGTGTAAGACTTTGCCTCCGAAGTATACCCATCAATATGAAGAAACAAATGTTTCAAAGGAAGTTCGTTCATGTGGAGTAAACAAATTATCGACTTGAGCAATTTTTGTAGCTTTTTTTCAAGCAGTCTTATGACACCGCCATACTTGGCTTATGGTGTTTACTAGCTGGTTGGCCCGGCTTCGCTCGGGACCATAATTCGGTAAGCATAGAATTGTGTTGACGTCTCTTTTTTGCTGGTTTCGGCACCTGTGATTAGATTGCCTTGCTGGACCATCATCGCTTTGCCAAAATATCAACAGATATTTTAGCGCACAATCATAACACTCTAGAGAGAACTTTACAAAACTTTCTAGAGTATTCCGAAATCTAATAGAACTTCCTGGAATCTTCTAGAACTTTCCCTTTCCAGAACCTTCTAAAGCATTATAATTCTTTCTGGAACCTCTAGACCCACCGACGCACTCCCTCTCCCTCACTCAGTTTGGAACCTTATAGATCTTTCTGATAGCTTGTAGAACTTTCTCCTTCCAGAACTTTTTAGAGCATTCTCGAACCCTCTAGAACTTTCCGGAACCTTTAAAACTCGCTGACACATTCTGCAACTCAGTTTGGAACCTTATAGAACTTTCTGAAACTTTCTCAATCCAGAACTTTCTAGAGCATTCTGGAACCTTTTCTTAATCTTCTGGAAACTTCTAGACTCAAATGAAGTTTCCAGAAGATTAAGATTAAAATCACACTAGAATGCAATTTTCAATCCTTGGAAAGAGTAGAAAATATCAAGTACTTTGAAATAATTATCGATAAACACCTGAAGTGGAACAACCATATTACTATGTTAACAAATTAAATTAGAAAACTCACATATATCTTCAAGGAATTAAGGAATATACTGGACAATGACACTTTTAAAATTGTATATTATGGTATTGTACAATCATTACTAACATGTTATATTAGGCCCTTACATATGAAATTGGCGTTTAGTATGGGAGGAACATAAAGCCGATTTTTTTTTATTACAATATATTTATTTAATCAAAGTATGTACCATTGCTATCTATGCACTTTTGCCATCTCATAGGTAGTTCATCGATCCCTTTACTAAAAAAACCATTCGGACGGGAATCAATAAAATCTTTGAAGGCGGTTTGGACTGCCCCATCGGAGTTGAATTTTTTCCTTTGCAAGAAGTTATCCAAATTTCGAAAAAAATGGTAATCTGTTGGGGCAAGGTCCGGAGAGTACGGTGGATGTCTTAGACATTCCAATTGAAGCTCCTCTAATTTGGTAGCCGTCTGTTGTGCAGTGTGTGGTCTAGCGTTATCATGAAGCAGCAGTGGCCTAGAGCGATTAACCAGCCTCGGTTGTTTAGTAGCTATCTTTTCCATCATGGTTTGCAGTTGCTGACAATAGACATCTGCCGTCATCGTCTGGCCAGATTTAAGAAAGCTGTAGTGAACGACACCAGCACTATTCCACCAACCGCTCACAAGTAACTTTTTTGGAGTCAATTTTCGCTTGGGGCATGGTTTGGCTGGTTCGGCAGGGTTCAGCCATTGCGATGAGCGCTTCCGATTATCGTACAGGATCCACTTTTCATCACAGGTAATGATACGATTTAAAATCCCTTCATTATTGTGCCGGTTGAGTAATGCAACGCAGCAGTCAACGCGCGTTTGTTGATTTGCTTCTCTCAATTCGTGAGGTACCCACCTTTCAAGCTTTTTCACCTTACCAATTTGTTTCAAGTGGATTAAAACAGTTTTATCACTAACACCTCAGCCTGCAGCTAACTCGGATGTGGTTTGCGATGGATCCGCTTCCACAATAGCCTTCAATTCTTCATTACCAACTTTGGTCTCCGGCCGTCCATGGGGCTTGTTCTGCAGGTCGAAATTTCCAGAACGAAAACGTTGGCACCAAAAACGCACTGTGTTTTCTTTTGCGGCACCGTCGCCATACACATCATTAATCCTTCCAGCCGTTTCTGCAGCACTGGTGCCACGGTGGAACTCGTACTCGTAAATAACGCGATATTTCAAGTTTTTCATTTTGTAAACTGATTGACGCAAAGAAAAAAACAATTGAGGAAAAAACAAATGAATTATAATTTTCAAAACACAAATACATGAGTAAATAGCTGTATAAATTTGGATTTGGAATTCCTAACCAAAGAGAAGATATTTGAGATCAAATTTGCCAGTACGGCAAAACGCCAATTTCATATGTAAGGACCTAATATTTATTTGCTGGGGAAACTGCTATAAGACTATTAATTGAGCCATTAAATAATGCACAAAAATTAATCTTAAAAATCATGTTTAAAAAAAGGTTTTCACAACTTCACAACTTTTATTCAGTTATAATAAAATCATGACTGTTGTTAGCCATGCTTGTCATTATTCAGACTCTACGCTATTTCTATAAAGTCAAAATTATTGTTAAACGGACCCGGCAAATGCATCATACTAGATGGTCGACTTCCCTTAAGTATCAACCAATAAATGCCAAGACAGTGTTCGGATAAGAAAGTTCTTTTACAAGGCTCATTTGTTCTTCAATGTTCAATCCGAAAACATAAAGAGTGTCAATAATCTGTCACTTTAAAAAAATGATTAAGGATATTATGCTGAATGATGGAAGTGATATTCAAATGTCTTTGGTATCCATTCTGTAATAGTCAGTGTGGACACTCTACTTTTACCTTTCTACACAACACTATTCGTGAAGACATTATTGTCACCTGCATTTGCACAAATACCCAACTGCCAAAAACAGATCATAATTTATTGCTCCTTAAACAGTATTTTTTATCATTATTTTATATACCCGAACATTCATTTAATTTTTTTATATAATGTGACGTAGCAACCTTTGTTCGTCACACCTCTTCGCGAAACCTCTGAAGAAATGAATTTATCGATCCCCGCACCAACGATCTGCACCAAAAATTGATTTCTAACCGCGTAGGTACCGCAAACACTCTATGGAACAAAATAATGTCTTTGGTCTACTGCGGATAGTTTCACAGCGGTCGCGAACGGCGGGGACGATATTACAAAATGGCGCATTCGGAATCTGACACTTCAGCACGCGAGATGTGAACCTTTCTGTGAACCCTCGTGTTAATAGAGGGTTTTTCCACGGGAGCGCTTCGCGCCATGGCCAGGTGACGCAGCATGGAGTGAAAGGTGAATCCATTGCAACGCCTGGGGGCAGCTGCAGAGGTGATGTTCCGGTAATCATCTGCATCGGCAGCCCAAAGCCTCGGGGCGGGGTTGTTCTCTGGACCCATAAGGGAGCAATCCTCCTACAGATGCGAGGCCAGCAAAATAAAGACCACGACTTGCCTGGTATTCAAATTCTCTCTAATAATCAATTTCACATCACGCCTGGAGCGAGCTGCGTGTTATCTGACTCCGTAAATACAAGAACATGTGCATCAGGTCGAGCGGTTTTAGAAAAAAGGAACATTGCTAAGCACGTGCAGAAGCGGTGTTTGTGCCAGACTATTGTAACTTCATTGTTTTAAATGTGATATAGTAATTTTGCCCAGATGTTCATTAATCTGCAGAATGTGATTACCACGCACCGACACCTGCGCTGCGTCACCGCCAGTAGTATAAAAGTATTTAGTTCCACTGTTTTTTCCCTCCTTGTATGACGCGGCCGCTAGCGCTGATGTCGAGGCGTGGTAAATCAAATCTTCACCTCAATTTATTGTAAAAAAAGGGTTTCAATGTGCAAAATTCCCAAAAATACTTCATAAAAAGATTGTCACCTTCTGTGGCATTATTAATTTCTGTTTAAAATTCATTTGAATAAATTCCCCTTCATCTAAATAATGTTTCGTTGTATTACCCTAATCATTGAACTGTTGCAACTTAAAATAAGTTAAAGTGAGAGACAGCTGAAGTTCAGCGTACACGACACCGGAAGTACCCTGAGTTTAAATTGTGGAAGTAAGGTGAGTCCGATTCTTCTCCGACTGAGCGAAGCTGGTGGCGACGAGGAGTTCTGTTGGGAGCAACAGAACTTCACGTCGTAGATTGGCGCCCAACTTAGTGGCTGTCGGTAAAGCTGAGGCATAGATTGGCACCCTGTAAAATTTAATTGATCTTTCTGGTGGCGTGTACGTCGATTTCACTTCAGCCAGGTGTAATATTTTATTGAGAGTCTGGTGAACGGGGAACATATTTCTGGTTTTTCTTAGTGTCCCTGTTCAGTTTGAATTATAATGTAAAGTGTAAAACCAGTGGCGTCTATTGTATTTGCAACACTTCAATGAAAATGGGGATATGAAGGAGTGTCAAATTTCGAATCGAATTGTTCTAATTATTTTTTTATATAAGTCTATTACAGAGGAGAGATTGTGTACGTGACTTATGTGTGTAATCTTCTTGTGTAATCTCCTTAAAAGTAAATGCTATGACCAAAAGCAAGAATGTGAAAATGCTAATTGTTGATAAGTTTTTTCTCAGATATAGTGATTCGGGTGAAAGTAGTCATCTTATAAGTAATCGTAAAACTTGAAATTAAATTCATATTTGAAAGTGAAAATTTTGTATGAGAGGAATAACTATTGATAACAATACAAATTGCATAATTGTTGCATTAAAATTTAAAAATTGAACTAAAATTTTATGCAAATCATAATGTTCCTAAATGGTAACAAAAATGTTTCTTTCAGTGATTATTGTTATGGGCAAATCACTTAATTACCCACGCGACTACAAAAAGATGTTGTATAGGATCAGGTAATCCTGAAAATTAATTGTGACAATAAATGATATGGGGTGTGGGTAGAAAACTATTTTTGGACTTCTGAAATGTTGTAAAAAAATTAAATTTCTTGTTTTGCAGAATGTAATTAATTAGTTTGATGAAAAGATTATTTAACTTTAAAAGATTATTAGTGAAATTAGATTTAAATAAAAATATTTTGTTGATCCAATCTGTTAGTGATTTTAGTTTGGTTAATTATAGAGATTGATTTAATGAGGTCCATTGTAATAGTGATTAGCACACCAAATTGAACCTGATATTTTAATAACAAGGACATGTATTTGATGAGAATTAAGTTACTTAATCCTGGTAGGCAAGTGTATTGAAAAATTCTTGCAGTGGCTCGGTATTGAAAGATTTTTTTTTGTGAATTTCAGTGAGAACGATGCAAGAAAAGGAGGCATCATGGACAGAATGCTGGCGAAGGACGAAGGCTTTGCGATTCTGCAGGATAATTAGGCACTTCAGGCAACGGGAAAAGTTATGGTATTTCGATTTTATTTAGCAGTTCAATGTAGACAATTATAGGGCAGTTCTGAAAGTACAAGGGGTAATAAAAATTGATTTTGTTTTGGGAATTTTAGTTTTGTTTTTTTGGATGCAGATTCTTGAAGAATAAATGACGAGGAGTTCTGTTGGGAGCAACAGAACTTCACATCGTAATATATATATATAATTTTTAACCGTGCTATTTCTTTGGTACAATAATGTTTACATGGTGTTACTATCCATACATATGATTTTTTACATATATTATTTAACTTTCACTATTGCTTTTATATTATATAATATCTACTGTTTTAATTATCCAAATTTTATATTTATACACAATTAATTGATTAATCTTATGGTTATGTAGTTTTCTGTTTTATATCTTTATTATTTTGTTTTCACTTAATTGTCAGCTGATCATTTCGGCACAAGTTCTTCCTTGTGAGATGAGCGGGTCCATTTCCTATGCTATGTATCAAAATGAAGCTTTATAAATAAATAAATTCAATAAAATCCAAGTTGATACAAACGTGATTACTTTCAATGATGAGTCATTTTAATGGTACAACATGTTTTATACTTTATGGCATATTACGTTAATGGTACAATAACACATGTTTTTTTTTTTTGGTACATTACATTAATGGTACTTCAGGTTTATAAATGGTTTATAGTGTAAAGTAGCAAAAATATAATGTTCGATCGATTGCATTTCCAGTGATGCGCTCTGCATCGAAGATTCAAACTAGAGAGTCCTTGAGTGCAAATTTTTGCAACAATATCAGGATGATTAAGGTTCTGAAAAATTAGTATGGTGATTTCAAAAAGGGATGGAAGGGTTATGGTACTGATTAAAATATTCTATTTGCATTATACTTATGATAACAGTGATCTCTATTGTTTATCTTTTCATGTTCGTGTTATCAGCGTACTATTAATGATTTAATGCTGATTATGTACAAAGCACGGTAGGATTGATAAAATAGTCAACGTAACAGATACATAGTTACGTGCTATATTGGGATGAACTCACCCTCGGAGAAAACTGTTATCGGCACGTTACAATACGACACGTGTGATACGAGACAATCGCCGTATCTAAGAAGGATGGTATAAAA
>JADDOH010014488.1:0-24291 GCA_016648135.1 Agrypnia vestita | reverse complement strand
TTGTGGTCGACCTATATAATTCAATAGCTGATCTCATTCCATTTTCAAATTTAGTATGATAGCTAATTAAATCATATAAAACTAATACCTATCTCATTCCGTTTCCAAAATTATTATGATTTCGAAATTGTTATTAAATAAACGAAATTATTGACATTATGCTTTTTTAATAAAATGCTCTGAATTAGATTTTTTTAATATTTATATTTTTCTCAATATTTCAGTTAAATGAAAATTAAAACTCATAGCTAAATCCAATACTATATCACACATTTATGTCATTGGTATTAATCATTAATCAATCAAAATTAATCAAAAATTCTCCATATTTTACTACTTTATATATATATATATATATATATGTATATACATCATAATAAAGGTTTTCACGGGTGTTAGAAATGTTAGTATTTATTTCTTTGGGGGTAACCTGCGTCAAAATGTGGTCCTTAGAAGGACCATTCGTCAACCGACGTTTCAACACAACACAACTGAATCACAACAGGCATCTTCAGGGTGTCTTGTTAGTATAAATTTTTTATGATGCTGTTTGTATTTATAAGTATATTAATATATATATACATATATATATACGTATAATAGTATATTCCTCTATATTACAATGTCCGCCACTAATGCTATCAGATGACTCAAACATTAATGATTTATAAGAAGCAAAAAAAACGTTTTTTTTTACATTATTTGGTGGGAATATTGTTTTCCTTTAGTACTTTTTAATATTATTAACAATTTTGCGTATATCTGTTCTTTCTATTTTGATTTCTTATTTCGTTTCAATATATTTAATCCGTGTTCTGTTGAAATTTTTAAGTATCTTAGCACTCTATCATTTGAGTTGAATTTAAATTTTTTATGTCTTCTTTGTCACTCAAGTATAAAATAGTGATGCAATAGTGATTTATAAATTATTAAAGCTGTTTCTTCAGTAAATTTTTTTCTATATCTTTTACCATTATTATTACAAAACCATATACTGGCATTTGAATAAGAGGTGACACTTTCAGGAAACATGCGTTTTTTGTATCAACTATATAAACTTTGATCCAAAAACTTATTCCCATTTTATAGTGCAAGTATATTGTAAAATTTGTCGACGTTTTCAAATTATTTAAAAAAATATTAAGAATAAATAAGTTATTTATATAAATTAATGGAATTTCAGCGAAATTTAAAGAAAAAGCAGTGTTGTTAATAAACAAGGTGAATGTCTGTATGCGATTGATGAATTTAGATTGTGACATATTTGACAATGATTTACACAAGGAAATGTGTTATATTTGTGAATCTTTTAACATTTCATCAAAAACTCAACAATTAAAAATCTCCACTACGGCTCTAAAATCAGTAACAAATATTTATTCGGAAAAATACTTATTACCAAATTTTTGTTATACTTCACCCTCCTTTCAATATTCCCAAAAAAATACCACAAGATTCCTTCATCCTTTCACGACTCTCCCCCGTATCAGATTATATTGTTACACTGCTGTATTTCTTTTATATGAATCTAAAACCAATCAATGTATGGGTAGTAAAAAGTAAGGTTTATTAAAAAAAATGTAGGTGTTAATTTAAAATTTCACAAATTTAGCAAAAACTCTAACATCATGTGAATCATCAACAAAATTTCGAAAATTTTTCCTTCAAATGATTTTCTAATAACATTTGATGATCTTGACCTAAGGCAATACCTTAAAATTGTACTTACTTGTAAAATTTCACAAAAACAAAATATTATACTAATATAACCCAACAACACACGTCACAAGGCAAGCAAGCAAAATTCATTTTGATGGCACAACATGAAAACCTCCGGCAGAGATACATTAATTTCATTGTCACTCGTGTCTTTAATAAATAAACCAACGAAACTAAGGAATCTTTAAAACTTAGCCATTTAAAATATCAAATAATAAATTGGCTAAAAAAATAAGGGAGAAAATATGCTGAAAATGTGATCCACCCTTGATACAATTTTTATGTATATATTTTTATATTATAACCCTTTTTCTTATATTATATAATCTGATTCAACCAAAAATATGAAAACTATTACACTGCTCATTATAACTGCCCCAGAACAGATTTCTCCTGGGGAGCTTTATAAATTAAAAGTCTAAAAAAATATTATTGTGATAACATATAAATAAATACTTTATAATAATACAAAATATTTATTTCTAGTGCCAACCCTGATATTTGGAAGGGAAGCCTAGAATCGGCAAAGAAGGAATGAATGTAGAATGAATGCCGTTACTAAGACGCTTGTGTGAAAAATCTTTGGTCGATAGAGTGGGGAATGAACAAATTAGAAGTGAATGTAATGCTGGCTGCAGTATGGTTGATAGAATACAGAAAGGACTACTGAAATCATTTGGTCATGTGGAACGTATGAGCGAGGAAAGGATGGTTAAGAAATATATGAGACGAGTTTTGAAGGCAACAGGAATATAGGGCTGGCACGAACAGATACTACAAGTATTCAAGGATGGCCCTGTTAAAAGTCTCAACAATCGTATAACCTATATTAGAAGATGTATGAATGTAACCGAAGCAAAAGTGTTATTCCAAGATAGAAGAATATGGGGTTCTATCCTCTTTGCTTAGCCCTGCGGGGAAACGGTGGGATGGTTAGTTATGAAGTTAGTTATATTTAATATTTGCCACAATAATTTTTACTTGTATACTAGGAACGGACAAACCTTGCCACGAGCGAAGATACAACCACAGTTCTGTCGTTTGTGTTTGTAATGCTACCTACTGTGATGAGGTGTCCCAGGTCATCCCCTTGTCACCGGGAAGTTACGTCATGTACTCTTCCTCCATGGTAAGTCACCTTAGCTTGCTCATTTATCACTTATCAGAAGTTTGCAATGCTAACTACTGTGATGAGGTGTCTAAGAACATCCCCTTACCACCGGAAAGTTACGTCATGTACTCTTCCTCCATGGTAAGTCACCTTAACTTGCTCATTTATCCCTTATCAGAAGTTTGCAATGCTACCTACTGTGATGAGGTGTCTAAGAACATCCCCTTACCACCGGAAAGTTACGTCATGTACTCTTCCTCCATAGAAAGTCACCTTATCTTGTTCTTTTATGCCTTATCAGAATTTTACTTAATTTATTATTAATCACCCAATTACGAAGCTCAAAAAGTGGCAGAAAAAATTCATAGAAAGTACTAAATATCTTTGACATATTGAGAAGGTCTATGCAATTCGCCTGATATAATACAAATCAATATGAGACTGTTAATAACTAGTCTCTTTAGAAAAAATGAATGACAGACCTAATATAATGCAGTTTACAATGAAAGTCTTAACATTGCTGGAACGAAATTAGAAAAGTTAACATCTAATGTATACTTGGGCTGTAATGTAAATGAAAAATGGGATCCTTCTGGTGAAATCAAATGCCGCATTGAGAAGGTAGTGCGACCGCTACCCGAACGAAAAATATATTCTGCAGTCATGGATCTCAACCTTGGATTGCGAATGCGAATGGCCAAATGTTACGTGTTCTCGATATTATTTTATGGAATCGAAGCATGGACTTTCACCGAAGAATTGATAAGGCGACTTGAAGCATTCGAGATGTGGATCTACGTGAAAAACACTCAAAATAAGCTGGATATGCAGAGTTACGAATGAAGATGTTATAAACAAATTTATTAATCAAAAAGACATAGAAAAATCAAATTAAGGAAAAAATATTTTAGCTGCTGCCGGGATTTGAACCAACTGACCTCCACTGTATCCGGGAATGGCGCGTTATCCAATTTCGCCACGGCACCTTAGTAAACATTTTCGACCTTCTTATAATAATATTTGGATAACTTATATAGCGCCGTTTTCGCGAATACTCCCCTCAAGGGCGCTTTACATGGAAAAATTATCTTACAAAACAACTTACTGCTAAAAAAGAAAAAAAACTTATTTACTATTACTTATTCACTAGATGGCATGCAAGAAATGAATAGAAGTAAACTTTGTTTTCACCACTTTTTTATTGAAAATATCAACATATTTCAGAGCCCATGGCCCCTTTGTCAGGATACAATTGTATACTAACAAAATTAAATTTAAAAATCGAAGTCTAGACAATCAAAATATTAAAAAGTTATATATGGAAAATGAATAATAATAAAGTACCTTCTTAACATGAAAATAAATTTAAAGGATAACTATTTGTAAAAAGAATCTTTAGGAGGATAGGATAGGATAGGAGGAGAAGGAAATTTAAAAGATAACTATTTGTAAAAAGGACCTATTTAATTCATTAACATTATATTCCATTTTTTTTAAAGCAATCCACTTTTTACAGTGCGATAGTCACAAATTACTTTGTGTATCCATCTACCGCTAGATAAACAAAGTAATTTAAATAAAAATTAAAAGTAATTAAAATAATAAGAATACCAAAAATTCAATATCTCGGACATGTGTTGAGACATACAGAGAAAAACACGGTCTTGCTCCTCATGCAGAGGAAGATTGCCGGGGCCCTGAAAAAAAGGACAATTGTGGTACAAATTACTACTCTTTGGTTTTCTTTTCTTACCATGCGTTGTGTATTCCTGTTGGGTGACAAAAATAAATAGTCCAATCATTTCTTATTAATTTATTTTCATATAAGTGTCATTTTTTTGTTTCAGAGTGGTCATCGATTTTCTAAAACCTACGGCAATACAGATGGTCTACTCAATTGGATACGCAAAACATTTACGTTCGCAAGTAAGTCTTATAAGTAAGTGCAACAAAAAATTGCGAAATATGGCGGATAGGATATTTTTCTCATCATGTATAAATATTACAGGGGTTTCATAAATACAAATACGAGTATATTTAAGTATTATTTAAGATGTTAATATCAGATTTATTACTTGTATAGAAATCACCGGCAAGTCAATGCCAGTAAACTAGGTTCAGCGAACGGGCATTTGCGGTGGCGGGCCCCAAAGCGTGGAAATATTTGCCCTCCTTAATAAGAAACACGTATTCAGAGACTTTATTTAAGGCGATCGTCTAGCAGAGTGAGCAAATCTCACCATTTTTTCTCATATCTTCTCTTGCGTTTTTTATCACATTATTGTGTGGAAATATCTCATTTTAAAATTTATTAATCAGGCTACGTATATTTTAAATACGAATATTTTATTAAAATGTCACAAACTAAATTAAATATTGATTTATAAATTACCAAACCTTCGATGTTTTAAAAATGAAGAAAATTGCTCCACTTTGTGGGCCTTTTATGACTGAATGGCCTGTTGAGATGTCTTTTTTATTCAATAATATCACAAAGTAACCTGATTAATAAATTTTAAAATGAGATATTTTCCTACAAAAATGTGATAAAAAATGCACGAGAAGATATGTAAAAAAATTGTGAAATTTGCTCATTCTGCTAGACAATCGTCTTAAGATATGACTTAAAACGCACCTGTTTACCAAATCTTTCCTAGAACATTTTTGATATTCGTTGTTTTGTTTTACTATTTTATGCTTTGCGCTGTGTTTTTATTTCTTTTTTTTTCATTTTATTATTCTATGCTTTTAGTTGGAGTTTTTTGTGTGTAATGCGCCCTTGAGGTGAAATTTTCTTGAAATATCTAGTAGTTCTTGTAACAAAAAAAAAAAAAAATGCCCAAACACTAAAGCCAATATAAATAACAACGAGATACATTTTATGAATAGCCCGTTACTTACTTTACATTTCGGCGTCCACTTCTCAATTAACCCCACCATAGCTGTAGCCACGCCCCCGTTCAAAAAATGATTTGTTTGCTAGAATTGATAATAATTTACATCCGTCTTGATGATGATATGGTGGTATCGAAACCGGTAGACGTAGAGTTATTAGTTAAGGCGATCGTCTAGCAGAATGAACAAATTTCACCATTTTTTCTCATATTTTCTCTTGCGTTTTTTATTACATTTTTGTACAGAAATATCTCATTTTAAAATTTATTCATCAGGTTACATATATTTTAAATAGGAATATCTTATTAAAATGTCATAAACTAAATTAAATAATTGATTAATAAATTACCAAACCTTCGATGTTTTAAAAATGAAGAAAATTGCTCCACTCTGTGGGCCTTTTATGACTGAACGGCGTGTGAGATGTCTTTTTTATTCAATAATATTACAAAGTTAACGATTATCTTAAATTTGTTACAATTATAGAAAAATCTGTTAATACGTTTACATGCAATTTATGTTTTAAAAAATACTGTTTTTTAAAAACATTTAATTTTTTTGTGGGTCTTTTTCAACTCTTTTTACATGGTTGATAACTTTTTTACTTCAATAGTCAAAAGAATAGATATTATAATTTTACAATAAAAACAAAAAAAAATCATGACATTTTAATAAGATATTCGGATTTAAAGTATATGTAACCTGATGAATAAATTTTTTAAATTACATATGTTCCTACAAAAATGTGATAAAAAACGAAAGAGAAGATATGAGAAAAAATGGTGAAATTTGCTCATTCTGCTAGACGATCGGCTTAAGTGGTTAACACAAAGTTGTTTGATTAAAATTAATAATTAAGTCCAATCACAAAGTTAACGCTGAGGGGTACACTGCATCACCATATAATGGTGCATACACATTTGAATTAAAATAATCTGTTTTGTTTAAGTTTTGATTTTTATTTTTTTTGTTAATATTGCAAAAAGAAATTGTCTGTCCAAGGTTTAGAACAAGCGCGCTGTCAATAGCACCCATGTTACAAACCTTGGACCTTGCAATACATTTCAGAAACTTTTTTGTGTGAATGACAATGAGGAAAAATTTTCATTTTCGCGATCATTTCATTCGAAATACCTATATTTAGTGTTGTAATGATTAAAATATTCAAATGAGACGATTTTTTATTACCACCTTTATTTAAGCCGACATTAGACAATCACTCAGGAATAGAGTTTTAATTCAAACATACTTTTTAGCTTGAAACCGTTCCATTGAAATAATAATTATTATTGTCTGTCTTTCTGTCGGTATAACATTTTTTTCCTTTTCGTTTTCTCTTTTTTTTTCTTTTCTTTTTCATAAATAAATAAATAAATAAAAATTATTCAGGAACCTACATGTAAACAGATAGTAAGCCAATAAAATTGTCCACACTTACATTAAATTTTGTCGTTTAAAAAAACGAGCTTAAAAATTTTGAAACAATTTGAAATTATCAAGCGTATCTTCTGCTCGCAATTTTGCCTTTTTAATAAATGAGGTTGATGTATGTGTGCATGGTAAATTGGCTAATGTAGTTGTGGAAGATGAGTGATGCAGAAGGCGCACGTTATGTATTATGAGATCATGTCCATCTGTAAGGGACATGAAATTTGATGAGCTGAAGGTTTACATTGTAAATTATCTGAATGCGCTTGAGTTTATTGTGTAGATGTATATGATAGCATACTTATTGTCCATTAAGTGGGAATTACAAGTTACATATTATATGCAAGAAATGCTACAGTTTACGTACAAAATATGAATGCACAAAGTCCATAGTGACCAACAAGTATTCAAAAGAGATATGAAACTGGCCACAAAATATAACAACGTGACACTCGAAAACACAAATAAAAATAAAAATAGAAATATAATAAATACATAAAACATTACACATAATACGAATAAGTATAAATATAATAACAAAACATATAGACATACAACTTAGGAGCCAGATTAATTGAAATGAATACAGAATAGCTTGTTGGTCTTGTGTTAGGACTCTCACCTCGTGATCCGATTAAGGAGCTATTATAGTCAGGATTCTCAAAAAATCGTTTTTTTTTTCATTTAATTTTCTTAATGTACACATATAAGTATATACACACAAAATTTCATGTTAATCATGTAAACGTTAATCGATAAACATTTTCGAATGTTCTTAGGTTTTCACGGCCACTCAGAATCTTCAAGTTTGTGTTTACTGGGGTATTATGCGGTGTTGTTACGACCTTTCGGGCCGACGTTTCGGATCCCATTGCAGGGTCCATCATCAGGGCTGATGTGTTGAACACATCAGCCCTGATGATGGACACATCAGCCCTGATTTTCTGCTGATCCCATTTAAAGTGTTCATCTTTGAGTGGACCAAGGTACGAGTATTTGTGAGTTTTCACATAATCCACAGTGCTACATTAACATTTGATTTCAATACCTTTGTGTATGCAGTTGAAGTCATGCGCAATTATATTAGGTTTGACATTAAAAAGGGCGTATGGTGATCTTATATGCATGGTTTTTTTGGCATTGATTATAAGTCCCATGTCATGTGACCATTTCAAGAGTTCATTAAAGTGTTGTTGTAAGCAGTTAGCAGCTTCTTATAAATTGTCACGAGACATGACTAGGACGGTGTCGTCCGCAAAGACAAAGTGGGTACAATAACTAAAAAGTTTAGACATTTGTGACACATAGATGATGTACAGATAGGGTCCCAGTATTGAGCCTTGCGGTACACCACTTTTAATATATTTGCATTTACTAGATTTCCCATTAGCTCTAACCAAAAAGTTTCTCTCTGTTAAGTAATTTTTAAAAAGTTCTAATGATGTACATCTTATACCTATTTCTTCAAGTGTCGCAATTAAAGATTTATGATCAATGGTATCAAATTTCTCTTTTTTCTTCATTCATTCTCTCATTGGGATAGATCCCCACTGGACGCTTTCAGAACATACACAATTTTCTGGTTAGTGTCTTCTGGAGTATTATGCCATATTATTACGAGCTTTCTGGTGGACGTTTCGGATCCCATTGCAGGGTCCATTATCAGGGCTGATGTGTTGATATCAGCTGATGTGTACGTCATGTGTGTGTGAAACGTCGGCTAGAAAACTTAAAAACATTTTTATCACAATTTTATTAATATTTTTAAAACATTTTTTCAGTTGAAGCCGTTATAGAAATACATAGAGAGAAGACTCATCAATCTATTATTGGATTCGGAGGATCCTTCACAGATACTGTTGGTATCAATTTGGAACCCTTAAGTGAAGGCGCTAAGGATAACTTTATCAAGTATGTATTCAAATTTTCAATTTCATGAGGTAAAGTATAAAATTCACCTTACTTTTAACCTTGCATTTGAATTTAATATCTTTCTATTTGAGGTTTTAGAATCTGTATCAATAACGGTACGCTCGTTTTCTCATAAAGACATATTTTTTTTAAATCTTCTCGTAAGATAGCTATAGTGAAGTACAAACTCTCTGACGAATCTGGTCATAAATCATGCGTCGGTAAGGATGTGCAACGCTGCAGACATATTGTCGATAATATGCTTTAGGTCGGCCACAATCAAAAGACCATTCTCTATCTTTGTCCGATAAGAAGAAAGCGGGGGAAAGTTGTCTGGCAAGCCTGTATTACAAGCCTCAATGTGATATTCCAAATAAATATATATTTTATAGTTTAAAAAAGGTTACTTACTTCTTCTTCTTCTTCACGTGCCTTGTCGGGTCCCCCCGACGTCGGCGATCATCTGGCAGAAAGTTTTCCTGTCCAAGGCAGTGCGGAACAGCTCTTCCGCGCTTCTTATCCCGGTCCACTCTCGGATGTTTCGAAGCCAGGAATCCCGCCTCCTTCCAACCCCTCTGCGACCCTCAATCTTCCCCTTCATGATAAGCTGAAGGATGGAGTACTTACTTACTAGAAAAAATTATTGTGTTCATTTTTTGCATCGTAACAACACGCATATTTTTTTGAATGCGGTCTCTATACCTACCTACATATGCGTATTTAAAACTGTATCTGTTGTATATATAATTTTGTACCTCATGCATGTCACTAATTTTAAATAACAGTTCTATAATTGCAACCACATATATTTTTTTAATAACGCAAGACATTCTGACCATCACTAGTACTACTCCATAAAGTGCGTAAGTCAGCGAAACTTTCACCGGATCTCTCTTTAATATTATTTCTGTCTAGATTCGTCAGTTAGTTTGCCCCGACTATAGTCAAGAATTCACGGCAATCCTTGCACTCGTAGTAATATCTGTGAAATCTTCCGTTGTTCGGTGTAACGAGGGCAAAGTAGTACAAAAGGCACAAGTTTAAACGTTACAAGTTAGTTGAGGTTACAAAATACAAACGCACGATCGAATAGCCATGAAAACAGTGTGAGCTATAAACCGCCCGCGCTTGAAAATGATACTCCGATTAGTCGACCTGCCTATGTGCCGGACAACTGGCCGATAGACAATTGCTCAACATTCGATTGCTCGATAAGTCAATTGCCAATTGTTGGTTGCCCGACAAGCCAGCATCCAGATATAAAAAATATTTTAAGATAAGCATTAGCATACGTTTAAAAAGAAGTATTTAAGTTCTCCAGTAACTAAAACCATCTAACTAATAAATTGAAACATTAAACAGAATATTTAAAAAAATATTTCCTAGTGGGTTACTAAAAAAATAAGAATAATTATTTTCAAACCATACCTATCACTTCTTTTGAACATTCTTGATTTCTTCATTTTCTATTGTTGTCGAATGAAATATTCTCTTTCTTTCGTTGTCTTGTGTCTTAATTCCTACGCCATCATTGTTTCCGCCATAAGCTAACCGTTAGTGGGAACAACATACTTGTTTGAAGATGCCTGTACAACCGACAATCCCTTTTTTTCCAGGTCGTACTTCAGCACTAAGGGTCTGGAGTACAATTTAGCCAGAGTTCATTGTTTCCGCCATAAGCTAACAGTTAGTGGGAACAATATGCCTGTACAACCGACAATCCCTTTTTTTCTAAGTCGTACTTCAGCCCTGAAGGTCTAGAGTACAATTTAGCCAAAGTTCATTGATTCCGCCATAATAACCTCCATAACTAACAGTTAGTGGGAACAATATGCCTGTACAACCGACAATCCCTTTTTTTCTAAGTCGTACTTCAGCCCTGAAGGTCTAGAGTACAATTTAGCCAAAGTTCATTGTTTCCGCCATAATAACCTCCATAACTAACAGTTAGTGGGAACAATATGCCTGTACAACCGACAATCCCTTTTTTTCTAAGTCGTACTTCAGCCCTGAAGGTCTAGAGTACAATTTAGCCAAAGTTCATTGATTCCGCCATAATAACCTCCATAACTAACAGTTAGTGGGAACAATATGCCTGTACAACCGACAATCCCTTTTTTTCTAAGTCGTACTTCAGCCCTGAAGGTCTAGAGTACAATTTAGCCAAAGTTCATTGTTTCCGCCATAATAACCTCCATAACTAACAGTTAGTGGGAACAATATGCCTGTACAACCGACAATCCCTTTTTTTCCAGGTCGTACTTCAGCACTAAGGGTCTGGAGTACAATTTAGCCAGAGTTCCAATTGGTGGAAGCGACTTTTCCACTCATCCGTACGCCTACAACATGGAACCAGCGGATGACATAACACTGTCGCATTTCTCTCTCACTAAAGAAGATTATAAATATAAAGTAAGTTTTGATGTTTTTGTGAGTTGTTCAAATCTTTCAGGAAATGTTTATAAAATCGTTTTCTTGAATAGAAAAATTTCCCCAGAAGTTATGCTTATTCATCTTAAGACTATTTTTAAACGCAGGTGAACGTAATTGATGTCAACTAAAATAACCTGTCACTTTATTGGAATTGGCAAGAAAAGAAAAAAATAAACTGAATGCGGCCGCTTGGACGTACGTGTGAAAAATATTTGTACGATAGTGTGGAGAATAAACGATTTAGACGTGAATGTAATGCTGACTACAGAGTAATATATAGAATAATGAAGGGATCGCTGAGATGGTTTGGCCATGTTGAATGAATGAGTGAGTAATGGATGGTAATGGAAATTTATGAGGCGAGTGTTGAAGACAGCAGAAAAAGAGGGCGTCTGCGGAAGATCTGTCATGACCAGATAAATCAAATATTGGAGGATGGCTCTATTAAAAGCTTCAACAACCAAAAATCGTGCATTAGAAGATGTATGAAACTGAAAGAAGCAAAAGTGGTGAACCGGGTCAATGAGGGCAGATCCACCGCTTACCCAGGACCGTTTTATAAGCAAAAGCTCCCGCATTGGTTCTGCTCATTTACCACCTTTTAAACCTTTTTTTAATGCTAAAGGCAATTGTGCGACCCGGTATTGTAAAAACAAATGGGCCCAACGGCTACCGTCCAAGATGTCTGCCAGGACAGTGTGCTATTATATCAGGGGATCGCACCACTCATAAACCTTTACATTGGTAATGGCCACGAAGCAAGCTAACATTAAAAAATATACTGTACCATTTATTAAATTTTACGCGTTCTAGATTCCTCTGATACAGAGAGCTCTCAAAGTAGTGGATGCTGAGTTGAAATTGATGGCTAGCGCCTGGTCCCCTCCACCCTGGATGAAGACAAACCACAGATTTGGTGGAGAATCAAGACTGCTCCCCAAATACTACCAAACCTGGGCCGACTACCATATAAAGTCAGTTGATAAATATACATTTTCTGTGATAATTTTCTTATTGAGAAGTAGGGGAGTTCTGCTTAAGATGGCATATTTTTTCTTGAAAGGAGAAGAATCGAATTTTTGCAAATTATTTTAAATAACAGTACTAAATTGAATATAATTTTTTTTAAGTTTTATAAAAAAAGTATATCTACATTTACTTTTAAAGTGCAATAATATTAATTATAAAAAAAATATTTTGGTTGGATGTTCTTAAGGTGACATGCTTCCGTTTAAGATGACATACTATTTTTAATTCCATAATTCGCAAATACATGATTTTATTTTGGACGGTATGTCAGCACAGAACGTGTGAAACCACCTTACATATTCTTGACGGCTGACCCAATGTTCTTCCAATCTTTGATTTGCTATACAAATCGTTGCAATAACTGTATGGTGGATCATCTTCTTGGGTGATATCTTTACTGGAAACAGAAACACAGTCAGAATTTAGGGTATCTTCAAGTACGACTCTCTTAATAATTATTTTGTGTGAATTTTTATGAATTTTTATATTTTCCTTGTCTTTTTTCAATTGAGCCTGTTCTTTTATTTGTATTATATATGGACTATTATTAATAACTTGCTTGCGCGATTTATTATTACTCCTAATGGAGTTTTTGCTATTGGTTCTGGCTTTATTTCTAGAGGGTCTGAGGCAGTTTCAATGTATTGAGAAGTAATAGCTACCGATGAAGCTTTTGATTCCTCAAAAGCACTTGATGTTGAAGGTGCTGTTTATAATATTTAAGAATATCCATCTTCAATATTGTTATCCTTTCTGTAACTTGGCGAAAATAGGTGGTCGGAAGATCGATGGATGAAAAGGGTAATTGCCACCTTTTTCAAATCAACTGGTAATATTATGTCATCCAACGAATAAAGAATTTCCATAAGCTCTACGAAAAAAAAGTCTGCTAACAGTACCGCCTGGATTATTTTTTAACAACGCTGTAAGTTCCCTTTTTCAATACAGTCTAAGATGACAGTGTGTCATGTGTTACAGTATATCCTCATACCCAGAAAAGTACAAAAATAAAATTAAGGTTGTGCTCACGCAAAAATCCTAACACGAGCCATATTTCTCTACTATTGACCATGAATAAACATTAACATCCACAAATAATCACATACTTGATGTATGATATTCATCCAACATTGATTAAAAAAATATTTGAAGAGCGATTTTGCAAAACATCAAACTAACACAAGGAATTAGCGTGCACTATCTGCTGTGTATGTTTGTATAATATATACAATCTGTGTTATTTAAGCTACATTAAAATATTCTTGAGGTAGCTTACAGAGATACTACCAGTTTGTCATTTTAAGCAGAAATCCCCTATCTGATTTTTTTGTAAGATTGTTGACGACATTTTTTGGTAAAATGTATACTTTGACTGAATTTAATGCGAAATGAAATGAAGGTTACGTGTTTCTGGGAAGATCAATATCAATCTCGCTGAAGCTATGCTACATGAACCACATATAGTGTAGATGTATATGGTAAGCTAAGGCAGGAGGAAATGCAGGATGACAAAGAAATACTTACAATGCAGTTGCATCGGACTTTTCTTTGGTGGCTCGCCTCGAGCGCGATTGGTCCCTTGGCACGCTCGAGGGATTGTAGTCCGGCTAGGCCTAGATCCTCCACACATATCAAACTCCATGAATTTTTTTTGGCAAATCATGAAAAAAAGTATCACACATTTTATGTTATCTGAATAAGCTGATTTTAACAAGAAATAATTGATTTATACTTTAAATGATGGTTAACTAATAGTTAATAAAAATCTATGAATAAGTTGATCGAATATATTGACATTTAAAACTAAAAAAAAACTAAAAATGTTGTTTCATTTTGATATCTGACGTCGAAAATTAATTCCGACAAATAAATATAAGGTTGTTTTAAATAAAATACAAATTTGCAGGTTTTTAGAGGAATATAAGAAGGAGGGCATTGACTTTTGGTCTATAACTACAGGAAATGAGCCCATGCATGGCACCTTACCATTGATCGTGCTCTGGAACTCCCTGGGATGGTCGCCCCAAGAGCAGGTTGCTTATTCAATATTTACTATATATATCCCACAATTAAGTTTGTAGAACAAATGGTAGCTGATCATATTCAAAATATTTTTAGCATATTTTCATATTTTCAAGAACACAATACTGCATTTCACACAAAGGAAACATCATTAATCAAATACATTTATTATAGATGTCTCGTAGAGACAAAACTATTTTTTATAGGATATTTTTACAGTACTTAAGACTGGTTATGTGACCATTGAACAGAATATAACGTTCATCAAATCCATCCACGAATGACTACCGCATCAAAGGTAAATGTTGTTTCACGAATTTTCGATCGGTTTCTTCATATTTATAGTGATCATGGTTTCTTCGAAAGTATCCAATTGATTCTGGATTCACGTGGACAGTTTGAGAGACTTCGATAATTGTAATTACCATTGTATTTAGACTCTTGTGACATGAAATATTTTTTTGCACTTTACATAATACTGTATAAACCAGGTGGTGTGTTGGTAGTAATAAATAATACAATAAAATAAATAAATAAATAAAATCAAAATTTGTAACACAAGATCATAACGGCCGTAACGTAACGTAGCCATAACATGACTCACGAATATAGCCGGCGCGTGGCCAAGAGAAAAAAAGTTATTAAGCCCAGCTCTTCTTCTTCTTTCTTAGCCTGTTTCTGGATGTAGGCCTCTTCCATTTTCTTCCACTCATCTCTGTTTCTCCCCCTTCGCATCCAGGTTCTTCCTGCTTGCTGGACTATGTCATCAGACTACCTTTTGGGAGGTCTTCCGACGCTTCTATTTTTTGTCCAGGGCCTCCACTGTAGGATTCTGGGTGCCCATCTAGTATCCTCCTGTCGAGCCATATGCCCAGCCCACTGCCATTTTAGTTTTGCAATACGGTCCATAATATCGGCAACTTTTGTTCGGCGTCTTATTTCTTCATTTCTGATTTTATCTCGAAGGCTTACGCCGAGTATCTGCCTTTCCATGGCCCGCTGCGTACATTTTAATTTTTGTATGCTTTTTTCTGTCAGTGTTGCTGTTTCTAGTCCATATGTCAACATCGGTAGAATACATGTATCGAACATTTTTCTTTTCAGGCATATTGGGATTTCCTTATTTTCAAACAAGTGTTTCAATTTACCAAATGCTGCCCAGCCCAGACCTATTCTTCTTGGTATTTCTGCTGTTTGGTTTTCTTTCCCCAGCTTTATCTTATGACCAAGGTACACATATTCGTCGCCCAGCTCGACGCCGGGTAATTAAAATACAGTTAGACTAGCGTCGGTGACCGGCTCGAATCGACCACCCCCAACATAATACAACACAAGAGGCTGGACGACGCCCGCCGTGTGACGAACTGAGAAGTTTCACCCCCGATTGGTCGGCGCATCGATTGCACCAACATGAGCGCATCGAAGAGTCGAAAGAAAGGTGGTGGATTTGGTCGAGAATATAGTTCACCACTTCCTGAGGAAGGAGTAACATCTCGCAAAGGAATGGTCTGGTTATCCAGCGATCTCTACAGACCAGCTCGGGCGGACCTCTCCCTCTCTTGAGGGAAATTAATACTGGAAGCGGTATTACTTTTGGGAACCGGTCCGCCCTGACTGCTATTCCACACACACCTTTAGACTCAGTCTATATCGGCTGCCGCTGTCACCTGCAAGCAGTACAAAACTGGATCGGCATTGCTCCACACCGCCGCAGCTTCGTTGTAACATGAACATGTCATCACCACCGCTTTCAACGCTACCCTATCTGCTGCAGTTAATATTGGCCGCCTTCGCCGTCCACTGCGAGCAGCCGCCTACTGTTCGCGACTTACTTCGCCGCCAGTGGAACTACATCATCATCATCACCACCTACACCGGTGCGATCTGTCCTGGAGCCGCCCTTGACCGCCTGCCGAACGCCACCTACACGCCGCCCACCGACTGCGGCCGCCCTCCTGCCGCTGTATCGCCGTCACCCCTCGTTGAGTCGCTGTCCGCTCCGCGAGGCGTCTCTGGATTATAGTGCCAGTGTGTGAACATTGATCAGAAACCTTTGTGCCTGACATTTAATTGATTATGCGATGTGATATTGATTCTACGTATTTGTGATACTGACACTGTTGTTTAGTTTGTACTATTTACTTGTATATATTTTGACTATTTTTGTAAATATTTTTTCTGCACTTTTTGAATAAACTATATTGCATTCTCCAATAAACCGTATTTTCACTGAGCCCGTTTGACCGTATCACTTAAGTTTTTTCTTTATCAATATACACCCATACTTACATTATTTATCATCACTCCGTTTTCTCGTGGGGGTAAGCAGAGAGGATAGAGCGCCACCCTCTTCTGTCCTGACTTATAACTCGCCTCATCCACATTCATACACCTTCGCATGCAAGCTCTACAGTTGTTGAGTCTTCTATCGGAACCATATTTTAGTATCAGGTTAATATGGTCACGCCACGTCTTCTGCGGTCACCTTCTCTTTCTGGCACCGTCAAAACATTTTTCTTACCATTCTTTCCTCATTTATTCGCTCAACACACCCAAACCACCTGAGCGACCATTTTTAATTATATTAATTATTTTAATATCAGCTTCACATTGATTACTAATATCTTAATTCCTTACTTTATCATTCTATACACCCTGATTGTGCTTAAAATATCGAGTAGAAATGTGTTTTTTTATTATTTTTTTATAAATTATTTACTATATTGCGTAATACAACACCATTTTATTATTACTACAAACTTGATACCTTCTCTAAATAGTTTTATGGTCAATGGTCAAAAAGTCATATATGAACTTAACTTGAATTGTATTTGAAACTAAAGATCAAAAATATTTTTTCCCCACTTATAAAACATTTATCGATTTAAGTGAATTATTTATAGTCTTCTTTATATGCTCTCTTTATTGTTTATGTTATACGTAGAACTGTGTGCCATTTTCTTTTGTTTTTCTTATTTCCATTCATCATTTAAATGTCGTCATCTCCAATCGGTTACTAATCTGTTTTTTTTTGAGCTGACTTAGTCCATTTTTGATTATGTTGGACACCGTTTATGTATTTTATTAATATTAAATGTATTTTTTATATTCTAGGCCAAATGGGTAGCAGAAAACTTGGGTCCAACGTTCAAAAAGTCACAAAACTTTTCCCACATTAGTATTCTGGCATTGGACGACCAAAGGCTTAGTCTGCCATGGTGGATTGAATGGGTAATTTTTTTCATTTTCAACAGATTCTCATTTTATTTTATATTTAGATTTCCGAATTCTTACAATTCAATTGAAATGCTAAGATGTCCTTCAGCGACGGTAAAGAGAGAAGAAGGAGCAAAAATGCTCTCGGATCTCAAACTGTATTATGTAGGTGCAAGGAAGAAAAATTTTCGGGAAGGTTTTGGCTTGAAGGCTTCTGATTCTTACCTAAGGGTTGGAATAAGGACAGGACACGTATTGGGGCAAAGTCTTTCGATAGTATTCTCCTGACTTCGAGCCTTCTATTAGGAAGCTGAGACACGAAGGTTCTATGGATATGTATAATCACCAGTCACCAGATTCTCCCGGTAGTCCACCATATTGGTATGGTCTTTTGACAAATCTGCTCTGTCGGTCAACTGTATACCATCAAACTAGAATACAAACAAAAATATAAGCTGTTTACTCCCGCGTGAATTAAAACCTATCCATTACAGTAGGACCATAGAAAAAAACTAGTGGCGATAACTCACAAACACAGGAATTACGTGTATATAGATATCTAGATATCAAAACCAGAGACTAACGAAAAACATAAATGTATTCTACGATATCCGTTCGTGGTCAGCATTTCTTGAATAATGAGCATTTGTTCTAAGTGATACGATTTTTATTTTTACAATTTCTTCTTCATAATACTCTTAGGAGAGTAGTCGTGAAGATCGATGCTATTGCAGAAATCATCCGGCGCCATCCGTTCCAATTTGGCTGCTTCCTGAAGTAAGCTATCGGAAAGCTAAAAGCTAGCAGGATACTTCACCAAATCTATCCGTCTTGTTGGTGATCTTTTCCACGGGGACTTGATGATGTGTTGATCTTGTTTATTTGATTTCTTTATTGTTTCGGACTGACTGCCAATAATAAAAACTATGTCTTAACACGTATTTATTTCGGGTAAAGACTATGTGAAATTGCCTAGCTGCGAACTGTTCTGCGGTCAGATTTCGTCTACCTTTGCCGCGCGACCAGCATACCACCGCGACCTACAAAGGCATGCGAGCCAGAGAGCTGCCTACTAGGGATGGGCGTTGAATGGACGGACTAGTTGAAATCAACCGTTGACGTTGCATCGACGCGTCGACCGTTTACGTTTATCGCATGGACTAGTTGAATTCGTAGACGGTGGACAGCGGACGCCGTGGTCGGTGGACGATTCGAGATTAACGCAATGCAAAACAACGAGCGAGGGCAAGACAAAACGTCTCCGTTTATTTCTCTCTCATCTCTCGCTGTCGACTTATAGATGCCATAGACGTCATAGACGGCTCGACAAGTAATTTCATTTCAACTCTAAAGTACACTACCATAGAGTGCAGATCTGTGTACACGAACTACGACTAGAGATTTGAAATTTGAATACATGCTTAGGGCGAGATAGGCTTAATAAGCTATTATCTATTATTTTTTTACTTGATTTTTTGTGATGTCACGTGCGACGATTCGGTGAATTCCCAATTTTACGCTGAATAAAATAAAACAATTCTGTTTAATTATTTTATTTTTTATTGAACTATTATTAATTAACAGGCCGGCTAGATATTTTTCTAAAATCAATATTTTATTCGATCAATCTCGACTTCTTATATCTACCTGTAAAGGGATGCTAAAATTTAATTATTGTGTTATTTCCTTACTTTTCAACTTTAGCATATAAATGATAAACAAACTTGTAGGGAATAAAATTTTCTATACCTAACTATGGTCCTTATTCAGGAGTCCAACATTAATTATTATATATGTAATATAATCTTGAATTTAGGTTAAATTAATTTTTATTAAAAATTCCCTATTTTCAACTTTATAGATAAAAAAATAAATCTATTATAATTTTGTTTACACCACTTTTTATTGGTTTTTTATATGTTTCGGGAACAATGTTCCTTTTCTCAGATTGAGCCTTAAACTAAAGTTGACAAATAATACAGATATATTTATTTATTAATAATGTCACCACAAGTGAAAGCCTGACTTTGAAAGATGTATTCTTCAATAAATTTCTATATAACATCTCAAATGTAAAGTATTTTTAAATTATGTATTTATTTATAAATTTATAGATAATAAATAAATGTAAAGTATTTTTACCGCACCTCATAACTGGTGCCTTTATTACGCAAAATCATTGTTTCCTTCCATTTTATTTACTCACATTTTAATGCTTATACCCAATACTTTCACTGCTTATATATGTAGTTTATATTTATATTTTACTACTAACACCTGATATTGCTGTGTATACCTACTTCTTTCTTTGTTATATATAGAAAGAAGTATATAAAACAATATGTAAAAGCCTATAAACAAATAAATAATAAAATATTTCTTTTTACATATAAGCACAAGTAGCGGTTTTACTTTCCCCGAAACTATATTCCTTCGAACTTCTTTAAATTTTAAAAATAAACGTCATAAAAATAGCCAACGGTTGAGCCGTCGAGAAGCGTCGCGTTGAACCGTAGACAGTTGACCATCGTCCCGATGTTTAGATAGAACGTCCGCGACGTCCGCGTAACGAAGTTGACGCGTCAACTAGTTGACGAATTCAACTAGTTGATCGTCTCGTCGATGGATGGACGTGGACGATCTCGTTTCGTCGACGGTAAATACGTCGACGACCCATCCCTACTGCCTACCTCCACATTTTAAATTTTCTGAATTATTTTATTATAAATTGAGCCTACCATAATGTTTGTGATTTATTTATTTACTTTTATTTATTTATTTGCTTTTTACGCCCATTATAGCTTTTACATAAAATAATATTACATAAAATCAAAAAGTATATACATAAACAATATCGGAAATAAACAGTAAAATATAAAATGTATTAATATAAAGTACATGTATAAAAAGCAATAAAAGGTATAAGCAGTAAAAGTAACAGGTATAAGCATTAAAATATGTGTATAAAAATTAAAAATAAAAATTTAAAATATAAATTTAAAACATGATATAAGCATTAAAATATGAGTATAAAAATAAAAATTAAAAATATAAAATACGGAGCAGTAATGTGTATAAAAAAATATGTATTACACATTATTAGATGTATATGTTAACAGCAATTAGTAATGAAATAATATTGTCTCTTTAAGTATAAACTTTATTTTCACTAATTCCATTGAAAACGTCAACCATATAACCAAATTCATTACCAGTCTTTAATATTCTGCTAAATTCAGCATTTGACTGATAATTAGTACTGGTGTAATAGTGATGTAACAATGTTAAAATATCTGCTCGATAGGGTTAACCTTTTTACTTGAGCATTGTTATATTATTGCTCTAACCGAATCCAACCCGACTGGAGTCAAGAGTCATACGTCCAGCTGTTTTTTGAAAATAACGCCAATGTTTATGTTGCCAGATGGCTGAAAACAAAGACACGATGCAGTACATAGATGGCATCGCCGTCCACTGGTACTGGAATGATCTTGTCGGCCCAGAAGCACTGGTCAGGACCCACCGACTCTTTCCAAACAAGTATTTGATAGGAACAGAAGCTGCCACGAGTGAGTATTTACTGATTATGTATACAATTAGCTTATGCATACATGGTGTGGTGCATGTGTATCACCCTGACGTCAGATCAGTGGAAGATTACGAAATGTATGCGATGCAGATCGGGAGATTTTGGTAGATGAAGGGCTTCTTAATCGAGAATACTTTGCTATACTTCAAATTCACAAAATGTATATCAATAATAGAATATTTGGATATTTTAGTAATAGACCGAGATCAGCTGGAAATATTTTGATACCTAAATGTAATACTAGCACAGCCCATCACCATTTCTCCTATCAAGGAGTATCATTCTTTAATGCTCTTCCCAAAGAAATGAAGACGGAAAAAATTATAGAAAATTCAAGACTAAATTGAATAATCTTCTACAAAAAACCATCATAATAACGCAATGAAAAAATCTTATCAAAAACAATCTATATATACTTTTAAATGTTATTACAGTACCTTCTTAATTATTAATTTTTATAACTTAATTTAATGTTTCCTTGTGTATGTATATCTTATTTACTTAAACTAATGTCTTACATTTTTGTATTCTTGTATTGTTTATATGTTACTTACTTAATTTAATGTCTTAATTTTTATAATTTAATCTAATGTTTCTTTGTCTATATCTTACTTATTTAATCTAATATCTTACACTAACGATTTCATTAATAATTGATATATACATATATGAAAATGCCCCCACCTTTAGACACGAGAATAAATTCTCATTTAAAAGTGGGTAAGCGTGTAATATAAATGTGTATTAATTATATTATATTGAATACACTCTTAAGTTTGTACATTTACCAAATAAATTTAATTAAAAAAAATACCCTCGGCTTTCTTACTTAGTTGTGCAACAGAAGGTTGATTTTTTTGTGTCATCCCACCTTATTTACTGTGGCCCAAAATAGCTCAACAGTAGACTGACCAAACCATTGTGAGTTTTCAGCCAGGATGTCATCCTTCTTTCGGGGTCCCTAAATCTCGCACTTTTATGGGTGACTCATCACATTTCCGAGATATTCAAGTTTTCGGACTTTTACTTTTAAATTGATTCTTTTTCTTCATTCATCCATTATTTTGAGTATATTTCTGTAGATCCACATCTTGAGTTCTTTAAGTCGCCTTATCAATTATTCGTTAAGTATACATGCTTCCATTCCAAAGAATAAGACTTTGCATTACGAATGCAAATGGTACCATTTGCATTCGTAATGCAAAGTCGAGATCGTACAGAAGAACATATTTTTCCTGTGGATGAAGATTGCACGAGCTTGCTTAGTGTGGCGGCATTAGATTAAATATAGCTTTAATATAGGAACTATCTAGAGAAAAACGAACGAGAAGAAGAACTATCTCGTCTAGTGATCTAATTGTCTGGGAGCCTGGCTAAGATCAGTTAGTTATAGCGATTTTAAACAATGAATTAAAAATATTTTCATACCAGCTGTAACTCATAAAAAATTAAGGAACATTGGTTCGCGTCTTTTCTTAGCCCTAGTATATATTTGTTGCATATTTTTGGCGTTTTACGAAGAGGCGGCTGTAGCCACATGCATTAATTGGCCGGTTTGGGTTTGGTGGCCAGGGGTTAGAGCCCCATCTTCGGCCGTTTAATCTCGTTTTTTAACAGTGACTTCGAATGAAATTACGGACGTTACATGAAGTTAAGGGGACAGACAGATGGACGGACGGACAGATAACGAAATTATTATGTTTGATTTTATTTTTATTTTTTAGACCACAGACCGTGGAATACCGAGAAAACCGATCTTGGATCGTGGTCAAAAGCAGAAATGTATATCTGTGATATTATTGAGGTAGGTACCAAATCTTATTATTATTATAATAAAATAACAAATATAATTATAATTATAAAAGCCCATGTACAGGATAAAAACTTTGTACCGTTCGAATACTCCCTTAATGGGTTCCCTCTGAGCGCCGAATTGGAAGCAAAAGATCTTGGTGTAACTCTTGATTGCAAACTCTTACTAGATTAGCACATTGATATTATGGTCGCCAAATCCTCTCGAATGCTAGGCTTCGTTCTTCGCACATGTAAATAGTTCCAAGGGATAAATACTATGAAGACCCTTTACTTTTCCTATGTTAGGATTATTCTTGAGCACACGTCTCAATTCTGCAACCCTAGATATCAAATTCATATAAACAGAATCGAAAATGTTCAAAACAGGTTCATAAAATGTCTCGATTTCTTTTGCTATTCTTTTTCTTCTTATCTCTTTCCCTTTTTACTAAGTAGATATGTCCTTTCATCCACACTCCTGATTCCCCTTTTACCTTCAACTCTTTGAGTCTCGTGGTATGTTCTTAGCCTTTCATTTTTTTTGAAGTTATTGTTGCTATATGTTAATACATAACATGTTAGCTCTGTGGAAACTTTTAAGTTTTTCCTCTATATTATTTAATATTCAATTGTAATATAATTTTAATTTGTACTGTTAGTTTCATGTAAATAAAAAAAAGAATTAATAAATAAATAAACAAACAAAAAATCAATAATTAAGTAAATAAATTAATAAATAAATAAATAGCTGAGCTGGTCCATAATACTATAAATTAATGAAGATTTATTCATATCGTTTATAATGAATCATAATGAAGGAATATTCATACCCATATGTGTGGAAAATCTTTATACAACAGAGTGGCCAACGACCGAATTAGAAGTAAATATAATGCTGATTAACAGAGGTGTCCACGAAAGAACTGGCACGACCAAATAAACGAAATATTACAGGAAGACCCTGTTTAAGACTTCAACAGCGGCGTGAGAAGATAAAATTGGACGAGGTGAAAGAGGTGTGCCAGGACAGAAGAGTATGGCGTTCTGTTTTCTCTGCCTAACCCTCTGGGGAAGCGGTACGGTGATCTGTTAGTTAGATTCATGTCTTTATTATGAGTGAAAAATGTACCAATATTAATATTCA
>JADDOH010014487.1:0-13428 GCA_016648135.1 Agrypnia vestita | reverse complement strand
TATAAATTTGGATTTGGAATTTCTAACCAAAGAGAAGATATTTGAGATCAAATTTGCCAGTACGGCAAAACGCCAATTTCATATGTAAGGACCTAATATATATACGTTTGCTAATAATTGTATAGCAGGATATGTTTTATTTAAGTAATATATAATTATCAGCATCAGCATCTGCTGATACAGTAAAAACCTGCATCGTCAACAACCCTGTTCTATAGGAGCTGGCTACGTAAGCTCCGTAAGCTTTTGACCTCTCCACTCCATTAATTTTTTCGGAAGAGGTATCCAGCCTATTGCCATTCTAGCTTGTTAATATATAATTAAAGAAAACAAAAATTGTGAATAAAAATAATAATTATAAAATATTTGGAGGGCATAGAATTTATGTGTATATCAGAACCTATAACTAAATAAAGATCGGTATACTATGTGTGTGAGCATTAAAGAAATAATATAGAGAGCTTCATTCTTCTTCTTTTCCCTGGCTACACCCCAACTCATTCTCTTCATTCTTAGGCTATAGGTACATACTTCTATCCTGGATAACGTCACTCAATCCATCCCTCTACATCTGACCATCCCTTTGCACCACCCATGAATATTTTGGTTTTCCTCTGGATATAATTCGGAGAAGATCCACGGAGATCATTGGGACTCTATGTACTGGATTTTCACAGCTTTTATCTTTTAAAAAAGACTTAAAAAGGTATTAAGTATTCAAGAACACATTCATATTTGTGATGTTGTAATTTTTCAAAACAAAGTTCTGTGATATTTTTAAAACCAAATTAATTAATCTATTAGAAAGAATACAGAAAAATCTAATTCACGAAAAAATCTATTGGCTACTACCGGGATTCGAACCCGGGCCACCTCCTTTCCGGGGCCGGTGCTCTAACCACCGAGCTATAGGAGCCTTGTATATTTCCGTGATTCTCACATTACATTTTAATTTTTTTTTTGGTATTAAGTATTTTAATTAACTATTTAAAAGCTGTGCTTTGAATTCTTCAAGTACTGCGCTGTCTGTCGCTATGGCAGCTGCACAATATTAAGCTTACTGATATTCATCACACTAAATCGTTTCCTTCTACAATAATTCGGTGGACAAGTCGTGCATATATCTCGTCTGCTTAATATAAAATTAATGTCCAATCCGAGTACCGAACTCGGTAATGTCTCCACGATTTGGGTCGCTTCATTCAGCGGCGGCGCTCGGCAATTTATTAACGCTGTAGTTAGCGACTCGAAAAAACCTCAATTTGACTCAAATAAAAAACCCACGTCTTCAATCCGCCATTACCGAAAGAGGCTTTAGGACAGTTGTCCGCTACGTCTGTAATTATATAGTTTTTTTCTGATGTAATTGGACGGCCATAAAGACATTTGACATTCTCTTCTGGCCCGGGGCGCGCGTCGGGCACATTAAACGCGAGTCGTGGACATCGGGCGACCTCTAACGTGCGGAGCAGAGCCGAATCCATGGTGATACAGTTTCCTCGGGTACTCCCTTTAGAATGTATTCAATGAATGTTAAGCTGATATTAGCATAATTAATATAACTAGCTGTGCCCGCGCGGCTTCGCACGCGTGGATTTCTAGAACACTATTTGGAACTTTCAAGAAATTCGAATGTACAGGAACCTTCCAGACACACCGACACATTCCGCCACTCAGTTTAGGACCTTATAGAACTTTCGGTAATTTTCTAGAACCTTCTCCTTCCAGAACTTTCTAGAGCAGGTTTCTCCGGAACCTTCTAGACTCATCGACGCAGTCGGCGCGCCTATTTTGAAACAATCTGAAGCATTTGCGGCCTTTTTATAGCAAAAAAATGTGCTTGAAAGCACATTTTCGTCACCCACTCCCACCCACGCACGGCCACCTCCACCAAACTCGCATATTTTCAATGACACCAAGGGCTATCCACCACCATAACCACCGGTGGGTGGTTGTGGCTGGTTGCGGAGAATACTTGGCGGGTAGGGAAACACGGGTTTATTTTAGATTTAATGGGTGTAAAGCTGATCTTAGCATAACTAATAGAACTAAAAGGGTGTTTTGGGCATGTTGAGCGAATGAATGAGGAAAGAGTGGCAAGAAAGATATATAATGCAAGTGTCCATGGCGCCAGAAAGAGAGGGCGACCGCGGAAGACGTGGCACGACAAGATTTTCTAGATACTGGTATATGGTCCCGTTGGAAGCCACAACAACCGTCGAACTTGCATGCGAGCATGTATGAATGTGGATGAGGCGAGAGTTGTATGTCCTGATAGAAGAGTGTGGCGCTCTATCATCCCTGCTTACCCCCAACCCCCATGGGGATGGTAAGTAAGTAAGAGAATCGAATATGTGAATAATAATCCACCCTCGAATCGCCATTCGTGTTCGGACCATGGAGCAACAATCGGAACAAAGAGTATTTAAATGCATGCACAATTTGTGCTTAATCTACCACGCCTAAAATATCTGTGAATCGTTGTGATTGGCTTATGCAATGTGCACTGTGCTTTACAATTAAAATGATTGAAACTTTTAATATCCCTTATTAAATAAAATAAATAAAGAAGACAATGAATGAATCGTAATAGTTGTATTTAAAAACGATCAATAATATTCTGCGGTGAAAAAATAATATAGAGTTAGATTTTGTCAAGTCCGGTGGTGGCCAAGGCGTGACATTGGCCAAAGACACAAAGCGCGCTGCCGATTGGTCTTTTGCGCCAGCTTACTGCATTTGGTACTGCGCCTTGCAGCGTCTTACCACACAATTGTGATTGGATACTTTTCTGCCACTCAGTAAGACACGACTACAGGACGTGATATGGGAGCTTTTGCTCATAAAACGGTCCTTGGAATGCGGTTCCTCTCACCGTTCTTAATTATTAGATAGACACATAAATCAGGTATATAAAGGCTATTTATTAGTTATAAAATCCGCAACGTGACATAAAAGTCCAATTGTAATTTTTGGAACAAAAAAAATCTTATTTTGTGTGAAGTGTAATGTGCGTTGATTTGATATATTAAAACAGTAGAGGGATTAGTGTAGGTCAACAAATAGACGTCATTGTACTTTGAATGACATTTATACAGATTTACGCTTTCTCATCCATTCTCATTCTCAACTATATTTTTCTCATGTTTCGTAAAGTTGTCTCTAATAGTGATCAAAGTGTGAGTCTCAGAAAAACGCTGAAAATAAGCCAAACTAATATAGTAAGAAATGACAATGTACCTAATAATGAGAATGTGGGGGCAATGTCCGCATAGCGTCAGCAGTCCATTGTCCAATAGTTTACATTGTCTGGATTTGCTGACCTAAGTACTTCCAGTCAATCATAGTTCATCGATCAACTTTAAAGTTTCCAAATGGAAAGGGAACGAACAAAGAGTCAGAAAAGGGTATAAAAACTATACTCCTAGACATTGCATCACTCACTCGTACAGTAGAGAGTCAATTAGTCAGTCCAGTTCGGCTTCCTTATCTGTACATTTTCACTGACTCCCGGAGCTTAACTCCAGAGAAATAAACGTCAACAATACGGCTGATCGCTCTTTCATTCGACCAGCGAACATTTCCTAAAATAATGCAAGGTAATTTACGTACTTAAGGCATACCCTGAGTAATCTTCAAGTTTATGACCTTCAAAACCTTCACTGGCTTAGATATCCAGAGAGGATTGAATGTAAGCTTTGCCTTATAATATTTAAGGCTATTCACAACATGGCCCCTCAATACATAACCGACTTCTACATTCCATTCTCCGCAAATAACAGACAACTAACACTTCGCTCAGCATCAACATCTAATACAAATAGGTTAGCTGAAGTAAATCGCGTCCACAAAACTAATTTCGGTGATCGTGCTTTCGCAGTGGCTGGACCAAAGTTATGGAACAAATTACCTAATAAACTGAGACAAACAGACAGCTTACCATAGTTCAAAAAAAAACTTAAGACGCATTTATTTAGACAATCCTATAAAAACCTATAGAATCTGACCACAACAACACTAGCTAATGTTTTCCACTCCTATTGTGCACTCCGCGAAAACACCTAATTCTTTCAGGCACTCCCAACTATTGTAGTATTCAATTTTAATTCCATTTCTTGCATGCCACCCAGTGAATAAGTAATAGTAAATAAGTTTTTTTCTTTTTTAGCAGTAAGTTGTTTTGTAAGATAATTTTTCTGTGTAAAGTGCCGTTCGGGTATTCGCGAAAACGGCGCTATATAAATTATCCAAATATTATTATTATTTATGAGACATTAGCTTGCTGAATTTCAGAAAATCGATGTGTATTTTTGATAAACCCTTTATATTTTAGATGTCCCACTCCGGAGCTGTCCTCAATTACAATAAGGCGTCAACGCCAATACATTTGATTGCACGACAAAACAGATTTTTCCATACAGGCGGGTACATAGTCCGGTTATGTACATTAATTGGTGAAGTCATCTTTTCATTTTGCCCCAGCGTAATGGCGCCAATTAAGGAACCGACTCCGGCTGATGATTATCACTCACCTGTGTAAACTTGAGAATGGGCTTTATTCAAATTCAGAAAGATGCATTCATCACAGATTATGAAGAAGAAGAAGAAATTAATCACTGTGCAGTTGCGACAACTCTCTCGTTGATGGCTGCTTGACTTTTTTATATTTAATGCATTATATTATATTTTTAATTAGCTGGCCGTATGTACTGGTGGCTGCAAAGAAAGAGGGCATGGTTTTTTGGAGTTCTGCTTATGTAAAGTTACTAAAAATCTACTTCAATTTATTCATAGAATATATGAGCGGCATAAAAGCAAAGGCAGCAAACACTAAAAAAATTTTAAAAATATGTTTATTCCACTCATCATGATTAATAATTTATAATAAGCTGAGTTCTAGATTTTACATATCTATCTCTTTCAAAATAATTTTTCCAAAAAATTCATGAGCTACATTCATTATAAAATCTTGAATTCAGTACATTCTAAATTAGTAATCCTCGACGACTGCATTAAATTTTTGGGATATTGCCGCTTTTTCTTTTATACCCCACAAGTTATTACCGTTCTCCCGTTCCTACAATATATTTTATTTTATTCGTAAAATCAAATGATCAATAGTTTAAAAAACCATTTTATTTGTCAATTTCTTGAATTCTATAGATCACCACGGACTAGGTGGTTAATGAAAAAAATTGTCCTAAATAGCGTCGCAGATTTCCGGCATGAAATGAAATAATTAAAATTAATTAAACTTTTATTATATACAGTCACTGGACGCAAACTTAACTCCAATACTATTTCGTAACTCGCATTAATTTTCATTCGAGATTATTCCACACTTTTGCTGCACTTTTAATGGATCCTGGACACTTGGATCTTTCGCGAACAAAATGGCGATTTTTACCGATTTTTAATTAATGTTCAAAGTGTCCTGGTAGTAAGAAAATCCTGGTTTATGTGAAGTTTTCGTAATAGTAATTCTCATTCGATATGCCTTACCTAATATATAACAACCGTTGGATGTAAGCCTTCGCCAGTGTCGTGTATCTCTTGTTCTGCTCCCGGCTACACCCGCTTTTTTTACTCCCTTTCTTTTAACTTGTAACGTCTGTGGTTTGTTGTCTGCCGGAAAAACTTTGGATCGATTTTTAACCCTTTTCCCGTGATCCAATCGAGTTGAAAATTTGCAGGCAGACTCGTAGTATTAAAAATGATCTAAAAAATTTTCCTTTAAAATTTTTTAATAATTATAGTATAATTTTGGATTTTTAGAAATTTTAATGGTTTTTCAAATTGGAATCAATACAAATGAGTAATGACACCGATGCTTGCAGTAGGTACGAAACCTGATTCAATGAGAAAAGGAGTATAATAAAAACCTGGTTTTTATGGGTTACTTTTTTTCCCGATTGGATTAATAAGTACTCGTTTTATTTGATAATTTGATCAAAATAAGGTTTTGCATCCAAATTGCAAAAGTATTTCTCTTTTCGATACTTGTAATACAAACCTGTTAACTTTCCCAATAGTAGGTACTTATAATATTTTTATAACAAAAAAAATTGTCTCTTGAACGGTCCTCATGAATCTGAAATCAACTGGACTATTCTCGGGGTTCTCGTTGTATCGCGAACTAGCATTTATGTATAAAAGCGACGATAAACGTGCGCGGGCAGAGTTAAAAAAAAAGATGAATTGTGGATGTTCTTATGATGGAATTAGTGAACGTTGCATTGTGTAGAGTGATCACTTAAGCCAGATCATTCAAGTCGTTAGCCCTGGTTCATCCTACGAAAAGACTTCCATACACGTTTCTCATATAAATAGCTTCATCTCCATGGTATTCTATATTTTATCAAAATTTTGATAACAATCTTGTTATATCCAGAGGCAAAGAAGCTTCATTCCAACAGTGCATTATTTCAAAAGGTTCTTATTTATTAAACACGTCAATTTATAGGTTTATATCTATATCTAATATCCAGCACCTTGTAATTACAGAAGTTGATTAATAAAAACGATTTAATCGTCCAATTCCAAAAGGTATCGAAGATAGGGCTTAAATAAGGTTCTCGCGTGAAGACCACTCAAGACGTTTAATTTAATTTGTTGTCATTAAAACGATGTGGACACTGCCTGTGTCATTAAAGTATCTGATTGAGAAATCCGAGGGACCTCATGTCGTGACCAATGGATGTGTGCACACAAAGTACATTATAATTGGTCGTTTCGGGGAATAGAGCCTACCATTAATACATACACACATTACCGAACACGTGGTCACACATGTTAACAATCATTTGCTTGCCATTTATACGAGCGCAATCATTATTAATCACACGTTTGAATTAACGTTGATAATTACCTCAGCAAGAAGTGAAAAAAGTGTAAAGCAGTTATTTGGAAGAAGCCTTTAGAAAAGGTTATTTCTCCAGGAGGTGAGCTTTGAGAGCTAGTGAAAGTGTACAGGTAAGGAAGCAGAACTTGACTGACTGACTCTCGTGTAAGTATTGCGATATCGAGGGGTACAGTTTATATACCCAGTCGGGGAACCTTATCGCCGGCTGATGGACTTTGAATGTCGTACTTAGATCAGCAAAACCATAAAATTGAAGCCATTGGACAATTGACTGCTGTCGCTATGCGGACATTACCCCCGCAGTAACAATCAGACAATAGAAATTCAGGTAGCCAATCTCTTTCTTTATGCTGGTAAAATTGCTGACGCTATGCACCCCACAAGTTTAAATGAAGATTTTTGTAAGTACAATTATATAATAAAGATATCTTGAACTAAAGCAGATTGGTTTAGATGATCACCGATGTATTACTCCGATAATAATGTGTCGGCCATATGCGCCAGCTAAATTAAGAGAGTGCGAGAAAGCTGGTGCTTGCACATTTTATAGTGGTTCCTGTTTTATAACAGTTTCTATAGAGATGGCCTGCCTTAAAACACCACAGAAACTATATTTACGAGAATCCCACGAACCGGAACTGTATTTGCGAGAATACCACTGGAGAACCGGAGAAACGGTTTGGTTTGCTGCGATCCATTTCAAACATTCCGGGGTTCGATTCCCTATGCGATTTATTCAACTTACAGGATGTTTCTGTGATATAATTGGGCTTTGCGTATTCGCTTCAGTATTTGAGCTTTTTAGTCTATTAAGCGTTAAAAGATTTTTAACGCTTAATAGACTAAAAAGTATACTTACATACTGGAGTATAGAGAAATATTTAAAAAATGAAAAAAATGAAAAAGGAAAAAAATGAAAATGAACAGTTAGGGTATAAGCTAAACCTTTGTACTATGTAAATATGACTAACTTGCTGGTCTTTTTGGGAGAAAGTTCCAACCCTTGACTCCATCGATTACCACCAGACCGACAAATTTATAATTTTATGATTCTTTAAAAATATATTCAAAATTTTTAAACTACCATTTTTTAAATCAATTTGTTTTACACCTATTTATTTATATCCATTAACAATGTAAAATGAAAACTTTAGCATGGGTGAGACAGCAATAAAAATACAAGTACTACCATATACTTAATAAATAATTATAATATACTAGTTGTTACCCGTCAAAAAAAAGGTATTTTTAAATGCCGGTTCCTAAAGAATTAAGTAAAAACTTATTTATAGCCGACACCCATGAAATAGTTATAACGACTTTTATCAAAATATTTAAACAATTTTTTTTATTTCCTCCGCCGGTAGTTAAATGTAGGTACTATTCTAAACCTGGCGATAGGGCGGAAAATTAAATAGTTAGCGTCTTTGTTAAGTTCTATATGTACTTTGTTTTTGACGATAAATGCAAACAGACGGACGTTACACGAAGTTACGGGAATAGACAGAGAGACGGACAGACAACGAAATTATTATGTTTGATAAAATGATTATTACTAAATAGGTGTTAAAATGCTTTCAGGCCCGACTGTCAATGTAATTGACCAAATTTATTAATTCATGTAAACCATTAGGAAACGTATCGTTTTTCTGTATATATAAAAGCAAGTAGTTACTGGTTATGTATGTAATTTCACAAGAAAATAAACCTGTAATTATATATTTTTTAAGCCAAGCAATCTTCCTTTTCACTGTCATTAAAACATTTTTAAAATCCAAAAGTGTTTCATCATTCACCGAATTTGTGGTTTACAAAAATTTACAATTAAATTGGTTTATATAAATATTAACACTTCCAGGTTAAATTATTAATTTGTTTTGGTGCTATTAACTCGTCAGAAAATTTCAAATTCACAACGAAACTCTCTACTTAATTCAAATCGCTTACATGGTATCGTATCGTTTAACACATGGCTTCTAATTTTATAATAATCACAATAAAATCTTACGCTCGCGACGCTTATGTCGAGTTTTTCAATCCATCTCAGCAAAAAATCAGCCGATTCTTATGAGGAATAAAGTTATTTCATATATTTTTTATGTGGTGGTCGTATTTTGTCTGATTTTTATTCAAATATTAAATCATTTTATTGGATCTAATAATCTATCAATTCAAATTGTGCACATGTCACATAACTGTAAATTAGCATACAGCTACAACGTGGTTCGAAAGTATTGCAGCTCAATAGAATGAAGTTCACACGTTGTCAAATATATTACTATTTAGTGTTGTGACATATTTATTAATCGATGTAATAAAACACCTCACTTGAAACTAATAATCTATTTACATATATGTCACATGTGTCATATTAACTGTAAATTGACCACATTTACAGATAGTGTAGTTCAAAATATATTAATATTTCAATTTTTTTTTGTATATTTATCATTTTGAAGACGAAAAAAAGCTTGTTTATTTTTAAAATGGAAATATTTCATCGATACTATGAGTATATTTATCTTCTTCTTCTTCTATCTCTTATCCTATTTTGTAGGGGTCCCTGCACCGCATTAAATATTGCAACTTTTCCTATCTTGGGCTTCGTCGCGCAGTCGTTTGTTCCGGAGCAATCCTGACTAGATTTGTAAAAATTTAAGACAAACAAGTGGATATATATCAATATTTTTTTTGGTCGAAACTGACATCCGACGTATTCTACGCCAACCGCTAGCCAGGATTTTAAACCTTTGAAATCCGACCAGTCAGAAAGCGGTGTGTGCCGGTGTCTTTTTTACTATGAACCGTCATTCTTCTTTCATGTGGTATCCAAATCCGACGTAGACGCAGTATCAGTTCACATCAGCCTGTAACGTATCCACCTGTACACCTAAGCTAAATACCTAACTATAAAGTTTAATAATATAAGTTTTACGAAAAGCCCAAAGCTTGAGACTTTAAGCTACCGCATCGAGCTTTATTACAACTTTTGTGACTTTTAAGCACACACTTTATGCTTTAAGCTACTAGATAAAACTTAAGTCGAACTTAGAACTTCGGAAGTATGTTTACATGAAAGCTAATATTATTTTTTTTTGTTAATTTATATTTTCAAAATTGGCCAGTCGTGATCTATCTAGTGGTTAGGAAAATTCCCCCTCCGTTCTGTCCGTAGCTATCCAAAATTCTTTTGATACGTGGTGAAATTCGTATTCTTATTAACGCGACTAGACTAATATAGATCGAATTCTTACCTAACTATGGAAATAACAAACGCACGTAACCAATCCGTACTCGTCCTTCCAGAAACCGCTCTAGAACGCTACAGTTTCGCCTATACGAGAGACAGCCGATATCGTCCACGTCCGGAGTTGGCCTAAAAGCCAATTATATGCGGCGTAGCCTAGGAATAAACGCTAGTAGCAAAACTCCCTTACATTGAACCGCCATAACTATAATACCATCGGGGTTAAAATACTGTAATATAAAACAATACAATCGTTGCCAAGTTAACGGCATACGCTAAAGATTCCGCCCGCATTGATTATCAACATCTCATAATAGCAGCTTAGAACAGTGTCAGCACAACCACATGCGGCACCCATTTATGACAGATTTACAAGATATAATAGCATACGTTATATTCAAAACACAAGTAAGAAACCTACCGATAGCGCGTCTCACGTTGTCCAATCTGCTCAATCTGTTCATAGTACATAGTAGAGGAAGACAAACATATTTATATTCATAACAACTAGGCGCAACAGAGGCTCAGGGCAAGCTTTGTCTGACATTATCGCAGCCCGAGATTCTAAGGGAATGGAAGATACAGATTTGTAAGTGAAATTTAAGAAGTGTCTACCCACTTCTGTTCAAACGTGGATTTTAGATGCCCCCCCCCCCTGTAGGGGGGAGGGGGATGCGGCCCCAGAGCATCGCCGCATCCGGTGGTTAACTCCTGTTTAGACATAACCTCCCACACTAAACTGCAGACCAAGATCAAGCCGAGACTCTATTGCTCCTGCTGGAATCCCTCGAAGTCCTCGCTTCCCGGCGACAAACATATCAGGAAGAAATCCCGCGTCTGATATTAAGGTTTGTATATTATCCCGCGGGGCAGTCAATTTGACTGGTGTATAATGATGAGGATCCCACGTTGCGGCTACATGAGCCGGATTATTATGATGTTTACTGCTGATTAAAGGGCTGAATGAACTAACTGGGTGACTGGAAAAGACTCTCCCTTGAGCGCGTCAGTCAGAGCCATGTTAGCATCGCCCAAATATAGTTGATGTGATTGATCCCACGGTGTAGTCTTATTGACTAGAGATATTAAATGATGGTAAAACAGCATGATTATTACAGTTGATTGTGTAGTTCCTGATATGTTTCTCGCTGGCCGGGAAGAGAGAACCCCGAAGGTCTCTGTATACAGCAAGTTAGAAAAGGTGGTGAATGATGAGAATGATGATGTTAGTAATGCCATCGTGCTCCTGAATGCGGTCCCGATCAGAAAGTTGATTGTTAAACTGCTGACAGATCTCGTTCATTAAAGCGGTCCCGAGCATAAGTATTGATTGTCGAACTGCTACCTGCATCTTATAATTTCTCGTTCATGATGAACGTCCTATCTCGTCCTTGAGTACGGAGTTATTACATTCACATACATTCATAACCAGAGCCCGAGCTCGTCGCACCAAGGGGACTGAAAAGACGTGAGAGGTTCTTCCCCTTAGATGTTAAAGGGGTAACCGCATCAAGACCTTCAGACCATCCTGTAATTCTTGGCTTTAAAACCCAGTCACAACCGGGTAGATACAGTTAATATGGCCCTACCTAGTCCCTGACCTAAGGTGTCTCCCCAATCTAATCAGACTCCATAGCCGAGAACGCGCGCTCCGACATTCGACCCTGTCTTGCCACGCGAGTAGGTCCAACTTCATCTTTTCCACAATCGAAATTCAGCCTCCCAAGATCACGGGGCGTGAAAGACGTACGACTCCTCGCCTCCCGACCATGAAGAGACGAACTTCCCCATTCGGTTCTCGTTCATTATCCCATTTATAATCCCCGCGTGCCTCACCTTGAGAGTCTAGCGCCGGTAATAAGATCTCATTATGCTACGTTGGAAGTTAATATTGCACAACCGGGCGAAATACCTATTTTCCGCGAACCTATTCAATTTGTAAAACGCAATAATATGTATTTATATATGTTAGTAAAACGTTTGAAATGCAGAATGCACTTATGATGACCTCGCTTCTATCCTAAAGATAATTAAGATATAATCCCGACGTTACGTCCCGACATCAGTACTAATTTGTTTCCGCGTCCGTTACCGTCGGCTCTGAACCCACGTAATGAAATGAATAGTGATCGTGTGACAATGACAAATTATTTAGCACGAACATTCCATTTGATACACATAAGAAAATAAAGAATAAATAATATTAATGGTTCTTATCTTATTTCTGTAGTTGGTCTGCTTCTGAGATGGCATCCTGATCCGAAGCAATATAACGGGTCCTTTCCAGAATTGAGCAATTACCAGCGCCTGTGTAGACCTTCATTTCCCTTGTATATATATTTTAATATCAGCGCCTGTAAAACTGTATTAGATCCTAGAAACAAGAAAACTATTCCCTCTACGCCGAGCACATACAGAACATAAACCCCTTCACTCTAGTTCATCCACGGTTATGCAAAAAGGCGAAAGAATAGTAATAGTAAAAGGTCCTTAACTGACAGAAGTTGAAGTTCTCTGCAAACTGTCCATATCCTATAGTAGCGCCTGTGTTTTCCAATAACAACCTTCCAGTCATGTATTTAACATAACGTCCTCCTTGTGTGTATGTGTGCTGCAATATCTGTCATCCAGTTAGTGATTCCCAAAATAGTGTTTCCCTTGTATATATATTTTAATATCAGCGCCTGTAAAACTGTATTAGATCCTAGAAACAAGAAAACTATTCCCTCTACGCCGAGCACATACAGAACATAAACCCCTTCAATCTAGTTCATCTACGCCGTATAGTGTTATCACAAGCAGACATAAACAATACAATTACAAGTATGCTTGCGTTCTCCCCCACCTTGGTGGAAATATTCGCATTCGTATTCACCGAATAGTAGGCCTGATATTCGTATTCATAAAGGTAGTATTCGTTGCATCAAGGTTATTATATTTACAAGTATGTTCAAGTTCCCCCACCTTGGTGGAAATATTCGCATTCGTATTCACCGAATAGTAAGCCCGATATTCGTACTCGTGAAGGTAGTATTCGTTGCATCACTCTCAATAATAAAATCATATAGATAAATAATTACGGTAACTCATAAAAATATGATATTACTTATATTAAACGAACAAAACAAAACAATCTGTCATATTAGTAAATAACGTGATCACGGAAGACCGAAGGTTAACTACCCCTGAACACACCGCGAACTGCCCACAATATTGAATAATGTTCTAGAAAACATTTCAAATATCTAATATTGAATGAATAAAACAATGTCATATGAAAACTATCACGGTTACGGAAGACCGAAGGTTAACTACCCCT